>JAJIBD010004099.1:0-138442 GCA_021461705.1 Cryptotis parvus
CGTGGGGCTGGCTCTGGGGTGGAGGGGACCCTGACCCAGGCGGCCTGGCCCTGTCACCTCTGACCCCACGGCCAGGCTGCGTGATGGTCATGGAGCGCGGAGGCGCGAGCACGCCTTTCTCTTGGGGACCAGGGGTCCCTGGCCACTCCCCACGACCACCTTCAGCCCAGCAGCCGCCGCGGGGCTGGCTGACCCCTCCCCGACGGGCGGGGGGTGGGGTTCCGTGCTGGTCCTTCCTCCTGAGAGCAAACATACGTGGCGGGTGGGGAGAGGGCAGCGCCCCCAAGTGCCAGGCTGGGCTCGGGGCCAAGACTTCCTGCTACATAAGCCCCCGGGGCCCCGAGGCAGCGAGCTCAGTGCCCCACTCCCTGCGCCACACTGCAGCCCCAGCATGGGCGCCGGGCGCTGGGCTCTGCCGTGGGCCCTCTGGGTCCTGCTCTTGGTGCCAAAGGCAGGTAAGGGCTGAAGGCTGCAGGCGGGGTGCCCGTAAAGACCTCAGCGGGTCCCGGGGAAGGGGCCCACCGCCAGGCCCCGCCCCAGACCTCAGCGGGTCCCGGGAAGGGGCCACACCGCCAGGCCCCCGCCCCAGGCCTCAGCAGGTCCCTGTGGGGAAGGGGCCACACCGCCAGGCCCCCCAGGCAGGCTCGGGGTCAGGGTTGGGGCGGGGGCTCTGCCCAAGGCCCTGCCCCCCAAGGCCTGCTCAGGGACTCTGGAGCTGGGGGTGCCCGCAAGTCCTCCTGGGGGCTCAGCAGGACCCTCAGCACTGGGCCAGCACAGCCCAGGCTGCCGAGACGCTCTGAGTGATGTGTGGGGACGTTGCTCAGGAGAGGGGTGCTGGCAGGGACCTCGACAGCTTACCCAGGACCTCTTTCTGGGGGTGTGGGGGCAGGAGGGTTTCTCTCCAGCTACCGTGGGTGTGCTGCCCACCTGCCACCTGCCACCTGCCCACCTGCCACCTGCCCGCCTGCCCGCCTGCCACTTGCCCACCTGCCCAGCTGCCCAGCTACCCACCTGCCCCACCTGCCCACCTGCCACCTGCCCACCTGCCACCTGCCCACCTGCCCAGCTGCCCAGCTGCCCACCTGCCACCTGCCCACCGCCCAGCCCCGCACCTGCCCACCTGCCCACCTGCCCACCTGCCCACCTGCCCACCTGCCCACCTGCCCGCCTGCCACCTGCCCGCCTGCCCAGCTGCCCACCTGCCCAGCTGCCCGCCTGCCCAGCTGCCCAGCTGCTGTGTGGCCTAGTTTTGGCTTCCTCAAGGACTGGCATCCGCCCTGCCCCAAGAGCGGGTCTCACCAGAGTACCTCCCTTCTGGGGATGCCCCTTCTCTGGGTGGGCTTTTAGGAGTTACATTACAGTGAGGGAGCCCCATGGGGTGAAGGAGGCTCCAAGAGGAGGGGCTGTGACTGGGAGTGCCCACCCAGGCGGGGCAGAGGGCAGGGCCTTTCAGAGGACGCCCTGCCTCCACCCTGCAGGGTGCTGGTGGGCAGGAGGTGCCCGTGGGATGCTTATGGAGCCAGGTGCGGGGGCCTATGCAGCCGGGGCTCAGCTGTGCGGCCGGGCTCAGCTGTGCGCCAGGGTCAGCTGCGCGGCTGGGGTCAGCTTATCTCAGGTGGCTCTTGTGGTTTCAGAGTGGGGTGGCAGGAAGGGGCAGAGGCTCAGGCCGCCCCCTCCGGGGCACCGCGCACAGCCACCGCAGGGGTCTGGCCCTCACGCCTGCCGTGGGGCTGGCCCCGGTCTTGGGTTTCTGCTACCTCGTGCCTGAGGCCTCCCCATGCATGTCCCCCACAAAAGCGTGCCTTTGTCCTCTGCGGGACCCACGGACGGTCAGGCCTCACCTGAGGTCAGGGTCAGTGGTGGCAACGCCTGTTCCTGACTCCACATCCCACAAACCTCCCAGTGGCCCTGTCCCGGGACACAGGCAGCAGGGGTCAGCACAAGGCCGACTGGCACAGTGCCCAGCCGGAACCTTCCTGGTTTCATCACCTGCCATGGGGACAGGCCTGTCCACGTGACCCCTGCCCGCCCTCGGAGGTGCTCCCCAGAGCTGCTCATAGCTCCCTGCTCCTCCCTCTCCCTACAGACACCCAGCAGGAAGCAGAGCTGAGCAGGGGGCGCTCACAGGCCCCTGCGGACCCCCCAGAGGATAGACTTCGGTATGCGGGGTTGGGGGCAGGTGGACTCCAAACTGGCCACATATCACAGAGCGCTCTGGGCGCTCTCTGCTGCAAAGGGCAGTGGAGGGTAGGGTGGGGCAGTGCACGGAGGGAGCTGAGGTTCTGGCCAGAGTCCAGCACCCCCACAATGCTCACACACACCTGCTCCACACCTCCCGACACACACTCACACATACACCCACACACACCTCCCGACACACGCTCACACATACACCCACACACCTGCTCACACCTCCCCACACACCTGCTCACACCTCCCCACACACCTGCTCCACACCTCCCCACACACATGCTCAAACATACACACCTGCTCATTTCTCCCCACACGCACACAACACACACACCTGCTCACACCTCCCGACACACGCTCATACATACACACACCTGCTCACACCTCCAGACACACGCTCACACATACACCCACACACACTTGCTCACACCTCCTCACACACAGCCTCTCACACCTCTCACTCTCCAGCTGACACCTGCTCACATCTCACATACGCAGTTACACACCTCTCACTCATATAACACCCACTCACACCTCCACACACACACACCCATAAACGCCTGCTTCACACTTCATACACTTGCGCACACTTCACATATCATACATGTGTACACACCTCCACACACGTGTGCACACACTCCACTTCCTCACCCTCACACGGGCACGCTCGGCCGCTGTTGCCAGAAAAAGCCCAGAGCAGGAGTGAGTCCCAGGCAGGCGTGAGGACCCGGCCGAGGTCACTGTTCTGGGAACCCACGGGGTGGCCAGTCCCTTACTGACCTTGTGCTGGTGTGTGACCTGCCTGTCCCCCTGCAGCCCAGCAACTGACCTTCGTCCCACAGGCCATTCTCTTCCCTACCATCAGCCGTAAGTGACTGCCACTCTGGGACCGGGAGCTGTGGGGAGCCATGCAGCACGGGGGCTTGGGGAAGCCGCAGCTGACGGGTGCGGGAGCTGCCTCAAGGGGCCCCTGCTCTGCCCGCAGCCCCCAACCCCGCGGCCCCAGTCTTCCAGGGCCCTTGAGGCCGAGCCTCAGGCAGGCCCTGCTCTGCCCGCAGCCCCCAACCCGCACAACGGCCGGGTGTGCAGCACGTGGGGCGACTTCCACTATAAGACCTTCGACGGCACCATCTTCCGCTTCCCTGGGCTTTTTGCAACTACGTGCTGTCCACGCGCACTGCGGCGGCGCCTATGAGGACTTCAACGTGCAGCTGCGGGCGCGGCTTGGCGGTGCCAGGCCCACAGTCACCAGCGTGGTGCTCAGGAGCCAGGGGCTGGTGCTGGAGGCCTCCAAGGGCTCCGTGCTCGTGGATGGGGGGCGGTAAGCACAGGGCCAGGGCTGGGAGCAGGCGAGACGCGGGGTGTGCCCGGCAGAGAGAGACCAGAGACTCTACCCAGGGTGGACCTCCCCTTCGGCGCGCGGCCTGCTGGTGGAGAAGAGCGGCAGCTACATCAAGGTCAGCGTCCGGCTGGTGCTGACCTTCATGTGGAACGGCGAGGACAGCGCCCTGGTGAGCACGTCCCCACCCCCTGAAGCCCTCGGGGATGGTGCACTGGTGGATGCCCCCCAGCTGGGCATGGAAGGCTGACCCCCGTTTGTTCCCAGCTGGAGCTGGACCCCAAGTACAGCAACCAGACCTGCGGCCTGTGCGGAGACTTCAACGGGCTCCCGGTGGCCAACGAGTTCTTCGCCCACAGTAAGTGGCCCCCGGCTCAGCCTGAGCGCCGGGGCTGGGAGGGGAGTGGGGTGGTGGCTCCTGACGTCGGGCAGGGAACGAGCCGGTGGGGTCAGCATCCACCCGGCAATGTGGGGGTCTCTCCCAACACCCGCCCTGCTCAGGCCTCTCAGTGACCCGCGAGGGTCTTCTCTCCGCAGATGCCAGGCTGACGCCCCTCCAGTTCGGGAACCTGCAGAAGATGGACGGGCCCACAGAGCAGTGCCAGGACCCCCTGCCCTCAGCCGCGGACAACTGCACGGACGAGGTGAGCGCCCAGGCCCCGCCCACCGCCCCGCCCGCCCGTCCAGGCCCCGCCCCATTCCAGGCTCCACCCACCAGGCTCCATCCCCAGCCCAGCCCCCACTCCAGGCTCCATCCCGGCGCCATGTGCCGCCAGATTCTGGGCTGGGCGCTGCAGGCTGGGACTAGCAAGGGGTGCCCGGTGGAGACCCCGCTGACCCACATACTTTGGGCCTCTGCTGACCTGCCCTACACACACAGTCAGGGCACACTAAGCTCAGCTCCCGGGGCCTGGGGGCTGCAAGACCGCCCAGGACACAGCCCTGAAGGGGAGGGGGCGTCTCCCTGGGTCTCTCTCAGCTGCTCCGGGGCGCTGCGCCCTCGCCGTGCCCAGGCTGCCCCAGAGCCCAACATGGGCACGCGGAGCCTCGGTCCAGGGGCGTGGGTGGGCGTTGGGGAGCTGAGCCGCTGCCCCCCCAGGAGGACCTCTGCCGCCGCACCCTGCTCAGCCCCCGCCTTCAGCCCGTGCCACGCGCTGGTGGACCCCGAGGCCTACGTGGCCGCCTGCGCCCAGGACCTGTGCCGCTGCCCCAGCTGCCCGTGCGCCACCTTCGCCGAGTACTCGCGCCAGTGCGCCCACGCGGGGCCGGCCGCAGGACTGGAGGGCGCCCTGACCTCTGCCGTGAGCCCCCCACTCCTCTGGGACCCCGCGGTGGGGACGCTGGCCTGCACACAGGGCCCCGGGGAGGGGGATTCCGGAGAAGAACGGGAACAGCAAGGCCCCGGGGGGCTTGGCGGGAGGGACAGGGCAGGGCGCTGTGGCAGCGGGGCCCAGGGGGCACCCCGGCCCGGGCCAAGCTTGCCCCCTCTGCCCCAGCCGCCACCTGCCCCCCGCGGCATGCGGCACCGCGAGTGCGGCTCACCCTGCGCCGACACCTGCTCCAACCCCGAGCGTGCCCAGCTCTGCGAGGACCACTGTGTGGACGGCTGCTTCTGCCCGGAGGGTGAGCCCCCTGCCCGCCCCGGCCTGCCGCTGCCCTGCGGCCCCGCCCCGCCCTCCCGGAGCCTGCCCGCGGCTAGCCCAGCCCCTCTCCAAACCCCGCCCCAAAGCAGGCCCCCCGCCCTCTGTCTGGGCCCGCCCGCCCGGGCTCCACCCTCTCCAGACCCCGCCCACTCTCGGCCCCGCCCCATTCCTGCCCCGTCCCGCCCATGCCGCTCCCCTTACCCGCTCCACCCTGCAGGCACCGTGTGGGACGACGTGGGCCAGGCCGGCTGTGTGCCCCTGGAACAGTGCTCCTGCACCCACGGCGGCCGCACCTACGCCCCAGGAGCCTCATTCACCCTCCAGCTGCAGCTCCTGGTAGGTCCCAGCCCTGGTCTTGTGCGGGGCCTGGGGCCCCTGTAGATCTCTGCGCCTCACGGCACCGTCTGCTTCCTGCCTTGCCCAGCACCTGCTCAGCGGGCCGGTGGCAGTGCCAGGACCTCCCCGTGCCCCGGCACCTGCTCAGTCCAGGGCGGGGCCCACGTGTCCACCTATGACGAGAAGCTGTACGACCTGCACGGGGACTGCAGCTACATCCTGTCCAAGGTCAGCTGGGCCCTCCCTCTCCAGGCCATGGGGAGTCCTGCAGCCCCCGCCGCCACCCCACCCCATCGCCCCGCAGAGAGGGAAGCCCCGACCCATACTCGCAGGGGTGTGGAAGGGGTCTTGGCCCAGCATGGGAGCCTCTGTGCCATGCGCCCCACCCCTAGGGCCCCGGACCAGGGGAGCCCTTTGACCCCTTCGCCCCCCTTGCCCCAAAAAACCCGTGGCTGGGGCTCTGCGCCTTAGAGATGCGCGGACGGCGGTTTCACCGTGCTGGCCGAGCTGCGGAAATGTGGCCTGACCGACACGAGAACTGCCTCAAAGCCGTGACGCTCGTCCTGGGCCGGCGGGGACACGGTGAGTGCCCAGTCACGGCCAGGGCAGAGGGCGCCAGGGCACACCTGTCCCCGCTGACGCCCCACCCCCACCGCAGACGGTCGGATCCAGTCCAATGGAGGCGTGTTCATGAACAGCATCTACACGCAGCTGCCCGTGTCCGCAGGTAACGGGCCGGGCCGTGGGTGGGCCACTCTCCGGGGCAGTTCTATCACCCGCTGGCCCTCGGCAACCCCAGGAAGCTCCAGAACATTCCATGGGACGCTCTGTGGATCCCCTAGCAGGAACCAGGCCCCCTGCGCCAGCACGCTCCGTGCTTGGTGCCCCTTCAGGGCTCCCGCTCCTGGTCGGGGTTGGGTGTTCCCAGCTGCCCATCAGCCCTGGTCCATCCTGGGGCCCGCATGGCCAGTGTGGGCAGCTCCTGCCTGTGCCCCTGCCCACAGCTAACATCACCGTCTTCAAACCCACATCCTTCTTCATCGTGCTGAGCACGGCCCTGGGGCTGCAGGTGCAGGTACAGCTGGTGCCGCTCATGCAGGTCTTCCTGCAGCTGCTCCCTGAGCACCGCGGCCAGATGTGCGGTAAGGCGGCGGGGCGGGGGCGGGGGGCCGGGGAGGGACCGACGGGCGGGCGGGGCGGGCGGGGCGTGGCCGGGGCGGGCGGGGCGTGGCCGGGGCGGGCGGGGCGGGGGCCGGGGCGGGCGGGGCGTGGCCTGGGCAGGCGGGGTGGGGCCGGGTGTGGGGCGGGGCTGGGCACGGCTCAGCCAGGGGCACGCAGGTGGAATGGGGAAGGTGGGTCTTGGGGGAGCGCGACTGCTCCACCTCCTGGGGCGCCCGTGCTGTCACCTCCTGGACAGCCCTGGACTGTCCCCTCGCCCCCCAGGCCTCTGCGGAAACTTCCAACCAGAACCAGGCCGACGACTTCCGTGCTCTCAGCGGCGTGGTGGAGGGCACCGCGGCCGCCTTCGCCAACACCTGGAAGACCCAGGCCGCCTGCCCCAACGTCAGGAGCAGCTTCGGGGACCCCTGCTCCCTCAGCGTGGAGAACGGTACCCCAGCCCGCGGGCGGGGCCAGGGGCCTGCGTGCTGGGGAGGCGCGGGCAGGCGTGGCGCTGGGAGGTGGCAGCCCGGTGGGGCCCTGGGGGGCGGCTCAGGGCGGAGGAGGGTCCAATCCGCCTCTCCGCCCCAGAGAACTACGCCCAGCACTGGTGCTCGCTGCTCACACACCCCGCGGGCGTCTTCGCCGCCTGCCACTCGGCCGTCAACCCCGCGCCCTTCCACTCGGTGAGCGCCCGGGGTGCTGGGCCTGCGGCTGGGCGGGCGCGGCGACGGGGGGTCTGACTGCGCGCCCACCCCCAGAACTGCGTGTTCGACACGTGCAACTGCGAGCGGAGCGAGGACTGCCTGTGCGCCGCGCTGTCCGCCTACGTGCGCGCCTGCGCCGCCCGGGGCGTGCTGCTGGCCGGCTGGAGGGACGGCGTGTGCAGTGAGTGGCCCGCTGGCCCCCTGCCCGGAGAGTGGACGGGACGGGGCGGGGGTCGGCGGTGTGCTGAGCGGCCTCTGCCTCGCCCCCAGCCAAGTACATGAGCGACTGCCCCAAGTCCCAGCGCTACACCTACGTGGCCGACCGCTGCCAGCCCACCTGCCGTGCCCTGAGCCAGGCCGACGTGACCTGCGCGGTGGACTTCGTGCCCGTGGACGGCTGCACCTGCCCCTCGGGCACCTTTCTGGACGACTCCGGGGCCTGTGTGCCGGCCCGGGCCTGCCCCCTGCTACTTCCGGGGCTCCGTGGTGGCGCCCGGGGAGGTGGTGCACGACAACGGCATAGTGTGGTGAGCCCGAGCCCCTCCCCCACGGCCCCCCTGGCACCCGTCGGACTCTGCAGGGGCTTCCCAAGGGCCACTCGGAGGGTCTCTCAGCCTCTCCAGGGCCCCCCCTGCCGGAGGGGACCGAGGGGAGGGAGCCAGGGAGCCGTCAGCGTGGGGCACGGAGGACTCCCAGCACTCCCAGACAGACCCAGTCCCCTGGCCCCGCCCTTTGGCTGGGGTCCGCCGCGGTCCCTCCTGCAGTCTGGTCATCACCTTAGGACCAGCTGGAGCCCAACCGGGCAAATTCTGGCTGTGACGGGCCGGCCAGTGGCTGTGGGCTGAAACTCAGGGTCCTCTGTCCTAGCTCCTGTTCCAACGGCAAATTAGACTGCCTGGGAGCCTCGGAGAAGAAGAGTGCAGGTACCGAGACCCCTGTCCCGGGCCCGCAAGCCCCGCCCCACCGCGCAGCCCCCGCCCCTCCGCAACATCCCTGCCCACCACGCAAACCCCTCCCCTAACACAAGCCCCGCCCACTACAAATCCCCGCGCACCACCAACCTCGCCCACAAGCCCCGCCCACCCACGCAAGCCACGCCCACACACCCCCTCCCAGCCAAACACACCACCCCCACTTCCCCAAGCTCCGTGAGCAACTTGGCCCCTTAGAGCCCCAGGGAACTGGAACTGGGAGGGGCTCGTGTTGGTGCTTGTCGGTCTCGGCTCTGTCTGAGGGTGTCCCGGTGGGTCGCTCTCCAATCGTGCCTGCCCCCCAGGCTGTGTGGCCCCCATGGTGTACCTGGACTGCAGCAATGCCTCGGCGGGCACCCCAGGGGGCTGAGTGTCTTCGGAGCTGCCACACGCTGGACGTGGACTGTGTGAGTGTAGCTGGAGTCCACAACCCCTCCCAGGGAGCCCCGAGTGCTGGGCCCTGCCCTGGTGATCCGGGGTCCAGCCGTGGGCTGCTATTGATGTGCTCTGCTGTCTACAGTTCAGCACACACTGTGTGTCCGGCTGCGTCTGCCCCCTGGGGCTGGTGTCCGACGGGAACGGAGGCTGCGTGGCCGAGGAGGACTGCCCCTGTTTTGCACAACGACGCCACCTACCGGCCTGGGGACACCATCCGGGTGGACTGCAACACCTGGTGGGTGACCGAGGGGGCAGTGGGTCCCCTAGCTGATGGCCCATCCGGCCGTGCCCAGGAAAAGGGAAACTGAAGAGTGAGAGAGGACCCTGGTACTGCATACCAGCCCACCTCAGGCTGGGAGACGCCCCCCGCTCCCGGACCTCCGGGACAGGGCTGCTGGTCTCCGTGCAGCCCAAAGAGCTGACACCCAGTGCCTCACAGCACCTGCAAGAACCGCCGGTGGGAGTGCAGCAAGAGGCCGTGTCTGGGCACCTGTGTGGCCTACGGGGACGGTCACTTCCTCACCTTTGACGGCGGCGGTACAGCTCGGGGGAACTGCGAGTACACACTGGCCCAGGTGCTCCCCCGCCCCGTGCCCCCGGCCCTCCCTTCCCGGGCTGTGGCTCACGCCGTCTCCACCCCAGGACCACTGCGGCAGCGGCTCAGCCAATGGCACCTTCCGCATCATCACCGAGAATGTGCCCTGTGGAACCACCGGTGTCACCTGCTCCAGAGCCATCAAGATCTTCCTGGGGGTGAGTAGGACCCACCCTCACCACCTCCTGGAACCGTGTCCCCCGACTGGGCTTGGGCCGAGGGGCTGGGCCTGGACCCGGGGCTCGGGGCGGGTCTCTCCCTCGTCCTTCCCTGCTAAGAGTGCAGCTGCCCAACTCGAGTGCGCTCTGAGCCAGCTCCCCACCTCGGGCTCCTCGTAACACCTGTGAAGACCCACCGCACAGACTGGGGCGGCACCCCACACTTGGGGACCCTCCAACAGAGAGGACGGGGTGGGGTTCTCGGGGAGGAGGCGGGAGCAGCAGAGCGGCTGCCGGCCGCTTCTGGGCCCCCCCCCCCCCGCCCGCAGCACTTCTGGGCCAGGGACAAGTGCTGGAGACCGACCGCGGCCCCCTGTGGCCTCTGCGGCTCTCGAGGTCCTGCTCCTGCTGCCGCAGAACTCGGTCCATTCCGCTCGGTCCATTCCGCTCTGTCCATTCGTCTCTGTCCATTCCTCTCTATCCATTCCGCTCGGTCCATTCTGCTCGGTCCATTCGTCTCTGTCCATTCCGCTTGGTCCATTCCTCTCTGTCCATTCCGCTCGGTCCATTCCGCTCTGTCCATTCCTCTCTGTCCATTCCGCTCGGTCCATTCCGCTCGGTCCATTCCTCTCTGTCCATTCCTCTCTGTCTATTCTGCTCAGTCCATTCCTCTCTGTCCATTCCCTCTCTGTCCATTCCGCTCGGTCCATTCCGCTCTTTCCATTCCTCTCTGTCCATTCCTCTCTGTCCATTCTGCTCGGTCCATTCCGCTCAGTTACGCTGCCACTCGGCGCTGCGCCGACACCCTCAGCCCTCGCTGCACCGCCCAGGTGGGCTCTGCCTCAGGTCCCCTGTGCCCTTGCAGAGCCACGAGCTGATCCTGCACGAGGGAACCCACAGAGTGGTGCAGAGGGGACCAGGCGGGAGCTGCCCTACAAGGTCCGGCTCATGGGCATCTACCTGGTGGTGGAGACCCACCTCGGGCTGGTGGTGTCGTGGGACCGCAAAGACCAGCGTGTTCATCCGGCTGCGCCAGGAATACAAGGTGAGGAGGGCAGCCGGGCTGGGACCCCAGGGGGCAGTGGTGCCCGTGTGACTGCTGCCTGCCCTCTGCCCAGCTGCTCTGCACCCGTCCTCCTGCAAACTCACCGGCACTTCGGGGCGGGGGACAGGGCCCGGCACCCCCTAGCCATCCCCTCGGGCTGTCCCAGCAGCTCCCCAACCCTTCTTGGCCTCTGTATCGGCAGGGGGCGGGTCTGCGGGCTCTGCGGGAACTTTGACGACAAGGCCATCAACGACTTCACCACGCGGGGCCAGTCTGTGGTGGGCAGCGCCCTGGAGTTCGGCAACAGCTGGAAGTTCTCCCCGTCCTGCCCGGACGCGCCCGCCCAGGGAGCCCTGCGCGGCCAACCCGTACCGCAGGTCCTGGGCCCAGAAGCAGTGCAGCCTCATCAACAGCGCCACCTTCGCCGCCTGCCACGCTCAGGTGGGGCGACGGGGCTCTGGGCATGACCAGGGCTCGGAGGCGGCAGCACTGTGGCTGCCGGGCATCTCCCGGGAAGGGGCTGGGTCTGTCTCGGGTCCGGCCTCAGGATGGCTGACGCACCTGCTCTCCTAAGTGTGGACAGTCAAGGGGACTCAGAGGCCTCCGGGAAGTTCTTCCCTGTTGTTTTAACGAGGTCTCGAGTCTCTACTCCCCAGCCAGGCCCTGCTCCGAGTCCAGGAGTACAAGTGGCGTGAGTGCAGAGGAGAGGCAGGTGTGACCGTGGAGATCCCGTCACGACGTGGTCACAGCAAGTGGCCAGAGGGCAGGTCCCCACCCAGTGAGGTGCTGGGAGCAGGAAGGGTGAGGTTAGAGTGGCAAGGGTCAGTGAAGGTGGCCAAGGGCAGGCCCTCCACCCCAACTGTCACTGCCCTCAGGCGTAGTGGAGGGCGACAGGCCTGGCCAGGCTGGCCACAGGGTCACTCCATGCTGAGCAGCCCCTGGGCCTGCGCCCCCAGGTGGAACCCTCCAAGTACTACGAGGCCTGCGTGAGCGGCGGCGTGTGCCTGCGACTCGGGGCGGGGGACTGCGAGTGTTTCTGCACAGCCGTGGCCGCCTACGCCCAGGCCTGCCGCGACGTGGGCGTGTGCGTGTCCTGGAGGACCCCCGACATCTGCCGTGAGTGGGGCTCTGTGTGCGGGGGGGGGGGCCCTCCTGGCGCTCTGTCCATGGTGCTGAGCCCCTGAGGTGGCAGTGGGAGACCTGTCCTTGGTGCTGGACGTCTGCCTGTGTGGACGGGTCATGTGCTGTCCCGTGTGCTGGTGCTGGCTGGGATCTGTCTGTGGTGCTGAATTGCTCTCCAGGAACAGTGCCGGGTGGCTCTGCTCTGCCCAGGGTCTCTGAGGGGCGGAGGGCACGGAGCAAAATGGAAGAGCAGCGCGTGTGCACACGCAGACACCAGTGGGCATGTAGTACACGTGTGTGCATAAACCCCACATGAGAGGGCTGGGGATGGGCTGCGGGGATGAAGGGCTGTCGGGCACCTGCTGTCGTCTGTGTGTAGCCTTGTTCTGTGACTACTACAATCCCCACGGAGGGTGCGAGTGGCACCTACCAGCCCTGCGGGCGCCCCTGCCTGAAAACCTGCCGCCCAACCCCAGCGGACACTGTCTGATGGACCTGCCGGGCCTGGAAGGTGAGGCAGTGCTCGGAGGTGGCCGGGGAAGGTGGGTGGGCGGCGCCCGGCCAGTGTAGGGTCAGCGGATTCTCCATCTTGCCTTTGTGCCGGCCCAGGTTGCTACCCGAAGTGCCCCCCAGCAAGCCGTTCTTCAGTGAGGAGCAGATGAGCTGTGTGGCCCAGTGCGGCTGCTACGAACGAGCAGGACAATTACTACGAGATTGGAACAAAGCGTCCCCACGACAGAGAACTGCCAGCGCTGGTGAGGGGCTCAGACACAGGCCATGGGGCTGGGAGCAGGGGGAGGCCAAGAGGGTGGGGGGCGGTGCTGCCCCAGGCCCTGCTGGACCTCACGGCGCTGCTCTCTCTCCCCCCTGCAGCCACTGCACCCCTGCCGGCCGCTGGTGCACGCACAGCCCCGGAGGGTAAGGAGGGGCTGGCTGGGTGGGGCACCAGGGCGGGGGCCTCTGAGTGACCCCTCTGAGTGACCCTGTCCTCAGCCTGCACCTGCACCTACGGGGCAGAACCTACGGCTACAAGGGAAGTCATCTACAACACGACCGGCGGGCTGGGCGGCTGCCTGCTCGCCGTCTGCGGGAGACAACGGCACGATCATACGCACAGCGGTGGAATGTCCCGGAATCCCGGCCACGGCGCCCCTTCACCTTCACGACCACTGCAGCCCCCACACCACCAACAAGTAAGTCTGGGGACGCACCGTCATGCAGCAGAGCCCTGAGCCTGGCCGGTCTAGGTGCGTGGGTGAGCACGGCAGAACCGCCTCTGGGCCTGGCTGTGTCAGGGTGCAGGGAGACCCACAGGATCCTGTTCTGCGCCCAACAGGCCGGGTGCCCGCCTTCTCCACGGTGTGTGTGCACGAGCTCTGCCAGTGGTCCGACTGGTACGACAGCAGCCATCCACAGCCCGGCATGGGGGGTGGGGACTTCGAGACCCTCGTGGAGCTGAGGCGGAGGGGGCTACTCCGTGTCGCGAGGCACCGGTGGACATCGAGTGCCGGGCACAACAGTTGCCCAGCCTGGCCCTGGAGGAGCTGGGCCAGAAGGTGGACTGCAGCCCCACCCGGGGCTGACGTGCCGCAACAGCGAGCAGAGCCCCCGCGCTGCCACAACTACGAGAGTGCGGCTGCTGTGCTGCCACTACGTGCCCTGTGCCACGTCCCCAGCCCCTGGCACCCCCGGCCCACTCCCAGCCACACTACCCTGGTGCCACCCCCAGCGTCCCAGGCCACGCCCATCTGGGACACGTCCTCCTCGCAGACGCTGTCCACTGTGCCCTCCACCAGCGGGGCCCCAGAGGCTACCAGCTGCCAGCCTCGGTGCCAGTGGGCGCAGTGGTTTGATACCGACTACCCCCAGTTCGGGAGGCCGGGTGGCGACATGGAGGCGTCCGACAGGATCAGGAGGGCGGGAGGGGACGTGTGTGCACAGCCCCAGGACATAGAGTGCCGGGCAGTGAATTTCCCCAACCAGGCGCCCGAGGAGCTGGGCCAGCGTGTGCACTGCGACGTCCGCTTCGGCCTGGAGTGCAGGAACTGGGAGCAGCCGGGCCTGTTCAAGATGTGCTACAACTACAGGGTCCGCATGCTCTGCTGCAGCTCCAGCCACTGTGGCGCGCCCACCACCACGGCCGCGGCGTCACCTCCACCACGGCTAGAGGAGTCAGCTCTACCATGACCAAAGTGCCCAGTGGGGCCACTTCCACCACCGCCGTGGGCACCATGGCTAACACAGCCACGTCTGCCATGAAGCCACCAGCCACAGAGCCTGGGAGCACCCCGGGGAGGAGCCTGGGCAGCACCGCAGCGCCTGCTTCCCTGAGCACCACGCTCCCGAGCAGAGCGCCACGTCCACCGCGGGGAGCCCCACCTCTGCTCCCGCCTCGGCCACGCACAGCCGCCCAGGTGAGGCCACGTCCGTCCACCCAAGCCACACGACCACACAGAGGGTCACTGCGGGTGTCTTCAGCAGAACCCACCCCCATAGTGGTGACAGTGCGGAGGTCGACGACCCGCCCAGCCACAGGTGCCCAAGTGGGTAGGGACGGGCACAAGCCCCTCCCCCCAGAGACCAGCACGGAGCAGAGAGGGACAGTGCCAGCAACCTGGCCACAGCCAGTCACCACCGAGGTCACCACCAGCCAAGGGACAACAGACTGCCAGCCCAGATGTGAGTGGACAGAATGGCAGGACGTGGACTTCCCCACCTCGGGTGTCATGGGCGGGGACATGGAGACATTTGAGAACATCCGGGCGGCTGGAGGCCGGCTCTGCCAGGAGCCGCAGAAGATCGAGTGCCGGGCAGAGAACTACCCCGAGGTGAGCATCGACCAGATCGGCCAGGTGCTGACCTGCAGCCTACAGACGGGGCTCACCTGCAGGAACAAGGACCAGAAGGGGCCGTTCACCATGTGCTTCAACTACAACGTCCGGCGTGCTCTGCTGCGGCGACTATCGCCACTGCCCCAGCACCGCAGAGCCCGCACATACCCGCAAGGTCACCACGGGGCGCACACCTCCGGGCCGCCCTCAGCCTCCACACCACCACCTGGGAGACTTCATCCATCCACACAGAGACAGTCTCTGAGGTGACTGCCAACATACAGGTCACCTCCGGCTCCCTCGGTCCCTGGGACCCTCTCGCCCACCTCACTGCCCTCCCGCCCCTCACAGCCCGGCCTCAGCACCCTCACGCTGGCAACATCCCCCAGCCCGGGCTGTGAGCCACAGTGCGTGGACAGACTGGTTCGATGAGGACTACCCCACTCCGGGCACCCAGGGGGAGACTTTGAGACCCTGGCAGTCCCTCGGCGCGGCCGGCCGTCTTCTGTGAGCAGCCACAGGACATCGAGTGTCGCTGCAGCTGGAGCCGCAGAAGCCCCTGAAGGAGCTGGGCCAGGTGGTGCAGTGTGACGCGAGTGTGGGGCTGGTGTGTCGCAACCACGAGCAGCCTCAGTCCTGGCACTACTGCCACAACTACCAGGTGCCTGCTGTGCTGTGACTACAGCCACTGTGCCCGATCGGCCGCCACCACCGCCACCCGCAGGCCCCCATGCCCACCACCACCAGCACGCCTGTGGTGCCCACCACCTCGGCCACCTCCTGGCCGGTCCCTGTCCCCAGGGAGGGTCCCCAGGAACCACGCCCCCACCCCAGCACAGTGACTGGCACGGCACCAACCAGCACCAAAATGGGGCTCAGCACCAGCTCCTTCCGCCGTCCCCCACACCCACGGCCACTGGCTCTCCAGGGAACACCGCCTCAACCCCATCCACGTCTGCCTTTGTGGCCGGGCACCCCAGGCCCGGTCAGGACGACGCCTCTCTCTGACCTCTGTGCCCCCTGCAGCCTCCGAGACCCCCCCAGTGCAGGCACCACGGCCTGTCAGCCCCGCTGCTCCTGGTCAGACTGGCTGAATGAGAGCAGCCCCGTGCCGGGGCCCACGGGCGGCGACTTTGAGACCCTCGTCAGTCTCCGAGCTGCGGCCGGATGCTGTGCGGAGCAGCCCGTGGCTGTGGAGTGCCAGCGCGAGTGGCGCTTGCCCCAGGTGCCGCTGTCGGAGCTGGGCCAGGTGGTGCAATGCCGGCTGGGGACGGCCTGGTGTGCCGCAACGCGACCAGGCCGGGCGCTTCAAGATGTGCCTTGACTACCAGATCCGTGTGCTCTGTTGCGACTACAGCCACTGCCCCAGCACCCGGCCACCACCGCCACCCTCGCCCCGTCCACCTACCCGGCTCCCCACTGCCCACCAGCACCTCTGCACTGCCGTCCACGGCTCCCAGCACCAACCTTGCCGACCACCTCCGGTGCCAGCCCGCCTGCCGCTGGACTGACTGGCTGGACTCGGACCAACCTCTGCCTGGGAGATACGGTGGCGACATTGAGACATACTACAATATCCAGCGCGTCCTCCACAACCGGCTGTGTGCTGAGCCCGTGGCCATCGAGTGTGAGGCCGTGCTCTTCCCGGGGTGCCACACTCGCAGCTGGGCCAGGTGGTGCAGTGTGGCGTGCGCTATGGGCTCATCTGCAGGAACAGCCGGCAGGTGTGGGGCCGCAACTGCCTCAACTACCACGTGCGTGTGCAGTGCTGTGATGAATATAGCCACTGCGCCAGTTCGCCGGCGCCCACGACCACCAGCAGCACCAGCACTGGCCATTTCCACATCAGAAGGGGCACCCCACGGGACATCAGCCACCACCCAGATGCCACGCTCCTCCCCTGTGGCCAAATGCTACAAAATCAACCGTGCAGACAGGACCCACCACTCCAGGGACCACACCAAAGTGCCACCAAATCAACCACAGAGATAACACCCTCCTCTCCAGAGACCACACCAGTGCCACCAAATCAACCACACAGACAGGGCCTTCAACTCCAGAGGCCATACGAACTGATTCCCACCACACAGACAGGCTCCTCCTCCTCCCAGGACCACTGAGAGGGTCTCTGTGCCAGGCCCCTCTCTCTTTCCCACGAAACCCAGTGTGTCCACCAGACCAGCATCTTCCCTTGCTTCCAGCCACTGCCCCTACGATGACTGGCCATATACAGGTCACCTCCGCTCCTCGGTCCCCGGGACCCTCTCGCCCACCTCACTGCCCTCCCGCCCCTCACAGCCCGGCCTCAGCACCCTCACGCTGGCAACATCCCCAACCGGGCTGTGAGCCGCGAGTGCATGGACAGACTGGTTCGACGAGGACTACCCCACTCCGGGCCCCCAGGGGGAGACTTTGAGACCCTGGCAGTCCTCCGCGCGGCCGGCCCGTCTTCTGTGAGCAGCCACAGGACATCGAGTGTCGCCGCAGCTGGAGCCGCAGAAGCCCCCTGAAGGAGCTGGGCCAGGTGGTGCAGTGTGACGCGTGTGGGGCTGGTGTGTCGCAACCACGAGCAGCCTCAGTCCTGGCACTACTGCCACAACTACCAGGTGCGCCTGCTGTGCTGTGACTACAGCCACTGTGCCCGGTCGGCCGCCACCACCGCCACGCAGCCCCCCATGCCCACCACCACCAGCACGCCTGTGGTGCCCACCACCTGCCACCTCCCTGGCGGTCCCTGTCCCCAGGAGGGTCCCCAGGAACCACGCCCCACCCCCCAGCACAGTGACTGGCACGGCACCAACCAGCACCAAAATGGGGCTCAGCACCAGCTCCTTCCCGCCGTCCCCACACCCACGGCCACTGGCTCTCCAGGGAACACCGCCTCAACCCCATCCACGTCTGCCTCTGTGGCCGGGCACCCCAGGCCCGGTCAGGACGACGCCTCTCCTGACCTCTGTGCCCCCTGGAGCCTCCGAGACCCCCCAGTGCAGGCACTACGGCCTGTCAGCCCCGCTGCTCCTGGTCAGACTGGCTGAATGAGAGCAGCCCAGTGCCCGGGGCCACGGGTGGCGACTTTGAGACCTCACGTCAGTCTCCGAGCTGCCGGCCGGATGCTGTGCGAGCAGCCCGTGGCTGTGGAGTGCCGCGCAGTGGCGCTGCCCCAGGTGCCGCCTGTCGGGGCTGGGCCAGGTGGTGCAATGCCGGCTGCGGGACGGCCTGGTGTGCCGCAACCGCGACCAGGCTGGGCGCTTCAAGATGTGCCTTGACTACCAGATCCGTGTGCTCTGCTGCGACTACAGCCACTGCCCCAGCACCCGGCCACCACCGCCACCCCTCGCCCCGTCCACCTACCCCGGCTCCTCACTGCCCACCAGCACCTCTGCACTGCCGTCCACGGCTCCCAGCACCAACCTTGCCGTGACCACCCTCCGGGTGCCAGCCCGCCTGCCGCTGGACTGACTGGCTGGACTCGGACCAACCTCTGCCTGGGAGATACGGTGGCGACATTGAGACATACTACAATATCCAGCGTGTCCTCCACAACCGGCTGTGTGCTGAGCCCGTGGCCATCGAGTGTGAGGCCGTGCTCTTCCCGGGGGTGCCACACTTGCAGCTGGGCCAGGTGGTGCAGTGTGACGTGCGCTATGGGCTCATCTGCAGGAACAGCTGGCAGGTGTGGGGCCAAAACTGCCCTCAACTACCACGTGCGTGTGCAGTGCTGTGATGACTACAGCCACTGCGCCAGTTCGCCGGCGCCCACGACCACCAGCAGCACCAGCACTGGCCATTCCACATCAGAAGGGGCACCCCACGGGACATCAGCCACCACCCAGATGCCACGCTCCTCCCCTGTGGCCACAAGTGCTACAAAATCAACCATGCAGACAGGACCCACCTCTCCAGGGGCCACACCAGGTGCCACCAAATCAACCACAGAGATAACACCCTCCTCTCCAGAGACCACACCAAGTGCCACCAAATCAACCACTAAGTCAGGACCTTCCTCACCAGGAACCACACCAAGTGCCACCAAATCAACTACGGAGACAGGACTTTCCTCACCAGAAGCCACACCCCCATGCCACCAAATCAACCACACATACAGGACTCTACTCTCCAGGAGTTACACCCCATGCCACCAAATCAACCAGTGAAACAGGACCTTTCTCACCAGGAGTCACACCAATTGCCACTAAATCAACCACAGAAAAGGAATCCTCATCTCCAGAGGCCACACCAAGTGCCACTAAATCAACCATGTACACAGGACCCTCCTCTCCAGAAGCCACACCCAGTGCCACCAAATCAACCACTGTGATGGGACCCTCATCTCCAGGGGCCACAGGAAGTGCTATCAAATCTACCACTGAGACAGAACTCTCATCTCCATGGTCTACAGCAAGTGCCAGCAAATCAACTACTAAGATGGGAGCCTCGTCTCCATGGGTCACACCAAGTGCAACCAAATCAACCACTGAGACAGGACCTTCCTCACCAGGAGCCACAGCAAGTGCCACCAAATCAACCACACAGGCAGGATCCTCATCTATAGGGCCCACAGCAAGTGCCACCAAGTCAACCACAGAGATAGGACCGCCCTCTCCAAGGACCACAGCAAATGCCACAAAAATCAACCTCCGAGACAGGACCTTCCTCACCAGGAGCCACACCAAGTACCACCAAATCAACCACACAGGCTGGATCCTCATCTTCAGGGGCCACACCTAGTGCCACTACATCAACCACTAAGACAGGACCTTCCTCACCAGGAGCCACAGCAAGTGCCACAAAATCAACCACTAAGACAGGACCTTCCTCACCAGGAGTCACAGCAAGTGCCACGAAATCAACCACAGAGATGGGACCCTCATCTCCAGAGGCCACGCCAGGTGCAACCAAATCAACCACACAGACAGGATCCTCATCTCCAGGGGCCACACCCAGTGCCACCAAATCAACCACAGAGATGGGACCCTCAACTCCAGGCGCTTCGCCAGGTCCAACCAAATCAACTACAAAGACAGTATCCTCCCACGGGGCTGCCACAAGTGCCACCTTTTCCACTACAGGAGCAGGAGCATCAACCCCAACAGTCACCCCGTGGGTAACCACGTCCAACATGGAAACAGGACCTTCTTCCCCAGGAACCACACCAAGTGCCACTAAGTCCACTTTTCAGACAGGACCCTCCTCTCCAAAGGCCACACCAAGTGTCACTGAATCCACCACACAAACAGGAGCTTTTTCTCCCAGGACCACTGAAAGGGTCTCTGTGTCAGGTCCCTCACCCACAGTTCACAGCATGTCCATGAGGCCAGTCACAGCCCCTGTGGTGACTGGCCACCTACAGACCCACTTCTGGCTCCCCAGTCCCGGGACCCTCTCGCCCACCTCACTGCCCTCCCGCCCCTCACAGCCCGGCCTCAGCACCCTCACGCTGGCCACATCCCCAACCGGGCTGTGAGCCACAGTGCACATGGACAGACTGGTTCGACGAGGACTACCCCACTCCGGGCACCCAGGGGAGACTTTGAGACCCTGGCAGTCCTCCGCGCAGCCGCCCACGTCTTCTGTGAGCAGCCACAGGACATCGAAAGTGTCGCTCTGAGCAGGAGCCGCAGAAGCCCCTGAAGGAGCTGGGCCAGGTGGTGCAGTGTGACGCGAGTGTGGGGCTGGTGTGTCGCAACCGCGAGCAGTCTTGGCCCTGGCACTACTGCCACAACTACCACGTGCGCCTGCTGTGCTGTGACTACAGCCACTGTGCCCGGTCGCCGCCACCACTGCCACGCGGGCCCCCACCACCAGGGTCACCTCCCCAGCCAGCCGGATATGAGCCTGTCAACTGCACAGCCCACAGTCTTCAGCCTGAAGCCCACCACCACCCCCAGCTCTCCCCCACTTCTCGCTGCTTCTGTCAGGCATTTGGTCAGCTCTTCATGCCCGGTGAGTGCCCCACTGCCCCCAGCATCCATGCCGTTTTGGGGGTTCCTGGGCCTCTGCCCTTGCTCCTGTGCTCGCCCGTGGCCTCCTGCCTTCTGGTCAGTGTCCTTGTCATCAGCTGACCGCATCTTCATAGGGGATGTGGTGTACAATCAGACGGACCGAGCCGGCTGCCGCTTCTATGCCATCTGCAATCAGCACTGTGAGATCGACCGCTTCCAGGATGCCTGCCCCAGCCCTCGCCCCCACACCCCCCATCTCCGAGCCTCTGCCCTCCCCAGCTCCAGGCTGTGACCTCGTTGATCCTCCCCGACAGGTGCCTCCGCCTCGGGGCCACCCCTGCCATGCGCGGGCCAGAGAGCTCTGGGGAGCTCTGACAGGGGCTCCCATGTGGCCGCTCCAGAGTAACGTTGCCCCATGACAGGTGAATGAGTCCTGGACCCTGGAGGATTGCACTGTGGCCCGCTGCGAGGACACAATCACATTGTCCTGCTGGAGCCCACACCCGTGGCCCCCCGTGACTTGCGTGAATGGACGCCAACCGGTCAAAGTGAGCCGTGAGGACGAGCCGTGTGACTACCACTACGAGTGCGAGTGTGAGTATGGGAGGCGGGCAGGGAGTGGACGCCTACATAGTGGGACTACTGGGGCCACAGAGCGAGGTGTCCACAGCTGAGGCAGCTGCCCGTCCCGAGGCCCAGAGCTGGGCGGCTGCAGTCAACCCTTTCCCACCCCTCTCTCTGCTTGGGGACTGAGTGCCCCGGGTTCTCTGTGCCCTGAGGACCCCGTCACTGGACTCAGACCCCTGGGGCCACGCGCCCGAGTCTGCCCGCAGGCTCCTGCAGCGGCTGGGGCTCTCACTACGTCACCTTTGACGGGACCGGCTACTCCTACTCCAACAATTGCACCTACGTCCTGCTGCGGGAGATCCGCCCCGCAGCTTGGTAACCTCAGCGTCCTCCTCGACAACTCCTTCTGCGAGGGCTCTGGGCCCACCGCCCGCTGCACCCGCGCACTCCGGTGTGGTACCAGTCCACAGAAGTGATCCTCAGCACCACCACCAGCCCCAGCGGCCAGCAGGAGAGCCTGGTGCGGGAGCTGGGCGGGCTGGGGCTATGGTTGCTGAGGCTGGCCCAGGCCCCCGCCATGACAGTCCCCTGTGTCCCAGATCCTGTTTGACCAGGTGCGGGTAACCCAGAGCTTCAGCAAACATGGCGTGCAGGTGACGGCCATGGCAGGCGTGGCCACGAGCCTGGTGATCCGTCCGTGGGCGTCAGCATCACCTTCGACGGACAGGCCTACCAGATCCAGCTGCCCTACAGCCACTTCCACCACAACACAGAGGGCCAGTGTGGTGAGTGCTCCTCAGGGCGGGAGTGCAGTGGGGACAGGGAGGTGAGCGGCCATGAGGGCGAGTGGGCAGGGGGCCCCTCAGTTGGGACCGGGATCGCGGTGGGCTGGGGCCCCTCAGCGGGGACGGGGATAGCGGTGGGGTCTGGCCAGGTCACGAGTCAGCCCGACCCCCCAGGCACCTGCACCAACAGCCAGGCAGACGACTGTCGGCGGCCAGACGGTACCATCGCCCCCAGCTGCCAGGACATGGCTGACTCCTGGCTGGTCCCTGAGAGCAACAAGGAAGGGTGTGGGGCCCCACCCAGCCCACCACCCACTGCCAGCACCTCCTCGCCGGCACCCACCGTGTCCACATCCACCCCGTGTACCCCAGCACCTCTCTGTGAGCTGCTGCTGAGCGAGTGAGTTCGGGGGCAGGCTGGGCTGTGGCCCCTGCAGCCAGTGAGTCTGACGGCCGCTCTAACCCACACCCCTGCCCTCAGGGTGTTTGCTGAGTGCCGAGACCTCATTCCACCTGAGCCCTTCCTCAGCGCCTGTCTTGGTGACAGCTGCCAAGGCAATCACCCGGCCGTGCCCCTGCCAGAGCCTAGAGGCCTACGCGGCGCTGTGCCGGGGCGGGGCGTGTGCCGTGACTGGAGGAACGCCACGGGCGGGCTCTGCGGTGAGTGTGGAGGCAGCCAGGAGCTTGCTGGGAGTTCGCCTCCCTCGGACCCCCTCACGGCCCTCTCGTCCCCAGACCTCACCTGTCCACCGGGAAAGTGTATGAGCCGTGTGGCCCCCGCACAGCCACCGACCTGTGACGCCAGGTGAGTGCACACAGCAGGTGTCACCCACGGGGATCCAGGACAAGGACCCCAGAACCAGGCGCCGCGCAGGGGAGGATCCACGAGCGGGCCCTTGTCTTGCAGGGCCCAGAGTCCTGTGAGCACTCGCGCTGGCAGAGGGCTGCTTCTGCCCTGAGGGCCAGACCCTGTTCAATGCATACACAGATGTCTGCGTGCCCCAGTGCCGTGAGTGAGAAGGGTGCCCATGGCCGGGAGTGACGGTGTCCGGAGGGTCAGGACTGTGGGTACCCATGGCGGGAGTGACAGTGTCCAAGGGCCAGGACTGTGGGTACCCATGGCCGGGAGTGACGGTGTCCGAGGGTCAGGACTGTGGGTACCCATGGCCGGGAGTGACAGTGTCGAGGGTCAGGACTGTGGGTACCCATGGCCGGGAGTGACAGTGTCGAGGGTCAGGACTGTGGGTACCCATGGCGGGAGTGACAGTGTCCGAGGGTCAGGACTGTGGGTACCCATGGCCGGGAGTGACGGTGTCCGAGGGTCAGGACTGTGGGTACCCATGACCGGGAGTGACAGTGTCCGAGGGTCAGGACTGTGGGTACCCATGGCCGGGAGTGACAGTGTCGAGGGTCAGGACTGTGGGTGCCCATGGCGGGAGTGACGGTGTCTGGGGGCTGGAGTGAGTCTAGCACCCAAGAGCCAGAGGAGGGGCCCTGAATTCCTGGGGTCTGGGGGTCCTGACCTTCTGAGGTCCACACTTGCTCCATGTCCTGCTCTGGCCATTCTGCCCTACGTAGACACCTCACTCTCGAGGCCCCAAAGGAAGCAGCGGCCTGGGGCATGGGCTGGGGTGCTTAGGCACACCTCTGTGCTCCCACCCCAGTCCAGGCCCCTGGGCCCCTAGTGACCCTTTTCTCTTCCCTTCCAGCCTGCGTGGGACCGGATGGGTACCCCAAATTCGTGAGTGGTCCATCCCACCCCACCCCCACAGTGGCTGGAAAGGAGCAGACTCCCTGTGGGGCTAGAGGGGGCGCCCATGTGGGGTGCTCAGAGGGTGGGGGCACCATGGGTCAGGAGCCCTGGGCAACCCTGCCCTGCTGTTACAGCCAGGAGAGCAGTGGGTGAGCAACTGCCAGGAGTGCAGATGTGCGGGGGCCCTGCGTCCGTGCGCTGCACCCCCTGCCCTGCCCGGCCCAGGACCTGCCCCTGAGTGTGACCTGCCTGGCTTTGTGACTGTGACCCGACCCGGGCCAACAACCCCTGCTGCCCAGAGACGCTTTGTGGTGAGCCGGGGCAGGGCATGGCTGGGGGTCCCGGCGAGCAGTCAGCTCCCTTAGGTTCCAACAGGGAAAGGGGAGCTCGGGCGGGAAAACTGAAGGAACCCCAACAGTTCCCCATTCCTGCAGTCTGCAACACCACCACCTGCCGCAGAACCCTCCAGAATGTGGGCCGCAAGAGGAGCTGACCCGCATCCAGGAGGGGGGGCAACTGCTGTCCCACCTTCACCTGCCGTGAGCTGCTAGGGGCGGGCTTGGTGCGGCGGAGGGGGGAGCTTTCTCGGGTGGGGCCTTCTGGTAGGGTGGGACTAGTCGGGTGGGCGGGGCTTTCTGGGCTCCCCACTGCTGGACAAGTGCTCAGAGTGCCCTTTGCTTGCAGGGCCTAAGCTGTGTGAATACAACGGCACCGTCTACGGGGTAAGGGCTCAGTGGCCAGTGGCCAGGGAGTTCACACACATGCAAGCATGGCCTCCAGGCAACCAGTGCTCACGCGAACACCCCTTCAGAGCGGAGGGAACCAGTGGTGGGGAGGGAGCCGGGGTGTCAGCTACTGTCAGGACTTGGGGACCACTGTGGGAGGCCCCATCCTCAAGCGCTGCCCTACCCATATCCAGCCAGGGCCACATCCAGATTTCAGGGCAGCCAAGTCAGCATGCAGCGACCTCACCTCCGCCCAGAGCACTCAGGCCCAGGGTGTGGCCCCCAGAGCCCTCAGTAACCCCACCTGGTCCCCACCCACTGCAGATCGGCACCACCTTCCCAGCAGTCACCCCCTGCCATACATGCACCTGTCTATCGACGGGCACCCAAGAGCCAGCCATACACTGTGAGGAGGACCCGTGTGAGACCACCTGCCCGCAGGTAACAGCCAGAGGAGGAGCTGGAAGCAGGGGTGGGCGGGCCTGGACCTCTGCCGCAGCAGCCATGGGCAGAGCCAACTGCTCAGGAGGCGCCAGGGCCCTGGGCATGGCAGGAGGGCTGGTGCGGGCTAAGCTGGGCCTTCTGTCTCCCCAGGGCTTCCAGTACGCGAGCGTGGCCGGGCAGTGCTGCGGGCAGTGTCTGCAGTCCGCCTGCCTCACGCCGGGCGGTGGGCTGATACAGGTAACGGACCCAAAGACCTGCCCCCTTCTACCACCTTCGCCCCACACAGCCCTCACCTCCTCTTGCCTCTGCATTTCAGCCCAACGAGACCTTGACCAACAGCCTGGACAACTGCACGGAGTACCACTGCGAGGCTGAGAATGGGCTCTTCCTACTGACGCTCAGACCCACGGCCTGCCGGATGTGTCCAGCTGCAGGGTACGGGCCCAGCCCACGTGCCCCCAGGTCTGCTGAAGCCTGGCTCTTGGCTGTACCCCAGGAGACCCACCCCTACTGCAGTCCACCCACTCATGAGGTGTCCATGGGGCCCCTCTGCCAGAGCCAGCCGGCCCAGCAGCCTCCCCCGGGAGCCCCCACAGCTCCGTGTCCATGTCCACCCCTCTGCACCCCCATAGGGCATCCTCAGGAAGTCGGGGTGCTGCTACACTGCGAGGAAGCCGAGACAGGTAAGCTGTGCCGCCCCAGCTCTGGCCAGGCTCTGCCCTGGAAGCTTTGGGGGCCTCGGAAAGGCAGCTCCTGAGTAGGCCAGGGCTCAGACGCCCCACCTCTGTCCTCCCTCTGCCCAGGTTCCTGCCACGTCCGTGCCAACACCACAGTCCTGCAGCTTGGGGACTGTGTCACCAAAGTGCCAGTCAACATTCCCTTCTGCGAAGGCTCCTGCCCTGGCATGTCCAGGTGAGTCTCCATGCCGGGCCACCCCTGTCCCTGGTCCAGTGCCCCGATCCAGGCAGGGAGGAGGGACCAGGAAAGCCCAGAGGTCTCCACAGGAACCTGGGCTGAGACCCCGAGGGCAGACCCCTGGTGGCCATCCCGATCCCCAGGGCCCAGACTGCGGGCAGCTGAGTGCAGGGCAGAGAAGTGGGAAGGAGGGTCTGGGCTGACTGGCCAAGGAAGGTGGGCAGTCCCCAGACAGTGGTGCTGAGCCATGTTGCAGGTACTCGCCGGACGCCCAGGCCATGCAGAGCCGCTGCACCTGCTGCCGGGAGCTGCGGGCACACCAGCAGACGGTGACCCTGCACTGCCCGGACGGCACGTCCATCGAGCACTCCTATACCCACGTGGACGCCGCGGCTGCGAGCAGGCCTGCGTGCCGGGGCTGCCCCCGACGGACAGCACCAACTCAGCAGTGCTGAGCTGCCCCTCTAGGGGCCGCCAATGTGGACGCCCTTACTAACCCCACTCACCGGGCGCTCCACACCCGCCCTCGCATTCCTCCTTCTACTCATGGGGCGCCTGGAGCCCAGATGTGCCCGGGCGCACGCGGCTGGGCCTTCAGAGCACAAATAAAGGAGCAATCTGAGCAGCGCCTGCTTCTGCATCTTCTCTGCCCTCTGTGGACCCCTCCAGCACCAGTGCACATCTCTGTTCGGTCCACATGGGCGGGACCATTCTCCGAATGCAATGAACACAGGCTCACAGATGAGGACACACCCGCTGAGCACAAGGCCCCATAGGGACACCGCCCCCTGGTACCTGTGTAGCAGCAGCTCTGCCCAGCAGTGCACGAACCTGTCCACCCACCCGCCAACCCTCCCAGCACACCAGCTGCTCGTTGGCTCTGAGCCCCACAGCTTGCCTTGGGTGGGCATGGAAGGCCTTGCTTTAGGCTTGACCCTGTAGGAAGAGGGGCTCAGGCATGGGGGTGCAGGTCTCAGCAGGACAGCACTAAGAGAGGGGCACTGCCAAGGCCCTGCCCCGACTCGGACGACGGGGTCAGCCCCCGGGCTCCACACCCAAACCAGGAAGCATGTGGTGGTGAGCTCGCACCCTGGGCCCAGGAAGCATGTGGTGGTGAGCTCGCACCCTGGGCCCAGGAAGCATGTGGTGGTGAGCTCGCACCCTGGGCCCAGGAAGCATGTGGTGGTGAGCTCGCACCCTGGGCCGATCTCGCCCCTCTGCAGCTCTGGCTGCTGCCTCAGCTGGGCATCTGCTTCCAGCGGCAGCCTGCCACCCTGCAGAGAAAGGTGCCAGTCCTCCGGCCCAGTGACAGCCGCAGTGAGGTCTCTGCTGGCCAAGGGGCTCAAGGACCCCAAATGGAGACGAGTCGGACCCTTTCACGTTGGGTTTCCAGAGAAAAGGCGCCTGCCCTCCCTCCTGACACTAGCCCTGACAAAGCCGTTTAAGTGTCAGTTACTGCAGCCAAGCAAGAAAATCACTGGTGAAGCTCCAATGACCGCAGGGAGGACTTGTGAGGGAGGCCCCAGGCCCCAGGCTTGCTCCAAGCAGAGCCAGGATAGCAGGGAGGTGAGGCCGTTTGGCCCCCGGCCCCTGCAGGAAGACAGCAAAGGGACCAGATACCACAAACTCACCAGCAAGGTGCGCTAGGTCACACTCGGGGAGCCACAGGCATCCAGACCCAGCGAGGGCGAGCAAGAGAAGCAGGACGCACAGGCCGGGAACAGGTGCACGAGGGACGCGGGCCGGGGACAGGCGCACGAGGGACGCGCGGGCGGGACAGGCGCACGAGGGACGCGGGCCGGGGACAGGCGCACGAGGGACGCGCTGGCCGGGACAGGCGCACGAGGGACGCAGGGCGGGGACAGGCGCACGAGGGACGCTGGGCAGGGGACAGGCGCCACGAGGGACGCGCGGGCGGGACAGGCGCACGAGGGACGCAGGCCGGGACAGGCGCACGAGGGACGCCGCAGGCCGGGGACAGGATGACAGCATGTGCACACGTGGGTCACACGGCACCTCTGCGCAGGGGCATTTTCCAACACTGCACCACTGTCAAGCACCTTGGCTGCAGAAAGCCTCCTGCAGGCCTGGCATCTCACCCGGCCATGCCACCCTCCACACTGCCCAGCTGCTGCCCCAGGAGCCTCCCCTGCAGCATCGGGTCGCTGGTCCCTCCTGCACCCAAAGGGCCCCTTGCTGCACGCAGGGATCCCGGGGCCAGGGCTGGTCAGACAGGACTGGCCGCCCAATGCTCTCCCCGCAGAGTCCCAGGCTCAGGAGCAGATCCTCAATCTAGCTGCTGGACTTGCCTGCAACTGCAGCCGGCCAGCAGCCCCTCTCCCCTCAGCACTGCAGCCGGCCATGACGCCCGGGCAGCAGAGTAAGGCATCCGGCACCAGAAGTGCCCTGGGTGGGCATTGGCTCAGGACAGTGCCTGGCTTACGGCAGAAGCACAAACACTAGTCACGAGTCCAACGTGGGCATGTTTGTTTATAAAGTGCATCGCTCGGGGCGGCTCAGACTGTCCCCAGCCTGTGCCCAGCCCACCCCCTGCCCATGAGCAGGCCGACAGCAACATGCAGGGGTGGGCACTGCCTCTCCCTCTAGACAGGCACAGGCCAGCACCCGGGACAGCGCCCATCACCCCAGCAGCGAGGCAGGTCTAATCACCCTTTAGCCTCAGCACTGCAGCTACACTCGCACCCCAAGCTTAGACTGTGCCGCACGAGGCAGGAGCCACAAGCGTCCCTGGGACCCAAGAATGACAGCAGTGCCCGCTCCCGCTCAGAGGGGTCACCTCTGGCTGCAGCAGGCAACAAGGCCCGGCCCACAGACAACGCCCAGAGAAGGGATGCAGACTTTAAGTGTGAAGGTTCCAGAAATGACCCTATGGGCAGGTAATGACGTGTGCCAGGATTAGTAGGACGACCCCATGAAGTCAAAGACGAGAAGATGGTCGTTGGGCCCACAGCCCCTTGGTGAGCAGCTGGAAGGCTCGGAACCACATGCATCCAACACGGTGGGCCAGGCAAGGCGGGAAGGGACCACGGGCCTAGGACTCTTCGCCCCCATCTGCAGCAGAGAGTTGATGGCCGCATCCCTGTTCCCTCTCTGGGCCTCCAGCACAGAGCGGATCACCTCCCGGTCCATGTTGGGGAACATATCCTGGATGGCCTTCAGGTCCTCCTCCTGGCAGCGGGGCTGGGCACTCAGGGCCGTGGGGGGCACAGCCATGGGCACCATGCGGGGCCACACACAGCAGGCATCCCTGCTGGAAGCACAAGGTGTTCAGGGAGATGGCGTCCCCATGAGCACACAGCAACCCACCAAACAGCGGCACCCACTCACCAGATCCCCCACCCCAGCCCACACTGCCCGCCCTGAAATGGGTCCATACCACCCCTCTCCTCTGGGCTGTGCTGAAGGTCACGCCACAGCCTCCTCACGCACAGTGAGCAGCGCACCACTGCATGTGGTCACGGGGAGCGCACACAGGTGGGAAGCGCATGCGAGCGGGTGTCAGCCCTGCACTGGAGCTCCTAGATCCTGCCAGCCCTAGGTACTGTAGGGTCAGTGTCGACAGGGAGCTACACTGCTGGTCTTCATTCACAGGAGAACAGAAAGGGGTGTTGGGGGGTTACAAAACCAACTTCTGCACAGAGATAGTACAGGCGATAGGGCCATTTGGTTTGCATGCGGCTGACCCGGATCCATCCCCACACCCTACATGGTCCCCAAGCACCGCCAGGAACAAGCCCTGCGCACAGCCAAGATGCCTCCTCCCCCCAAAACCAAAACTCCCTCTGCAGTATGGTTGCCTTCGGGCAGGGGAGAGCTGAGGGCATGAAACATGCCCCGCCAGCAGGCAGAGAGCAACTGTGGGAGCACCCCGAAGTACAAACACTCAGCCCTGCCTCCAAGGACACTTTCCAGCTCGCTAACTATCCCCAAGACAGGAGGGCCCAGTGGCACCTGTGGGTATGGCCCTATGCCGGAAGAATCTGTGCAGCTGAGGCCCCCTCCACCCACCACCAGGTGACATTCTTGGAAGAGGCTGGGACAGAGATGAGGGAAACTGAAGCCCGGGGAAGCAACAGCTGGAACCTGATCATCTGTTTTGGGGGTCACTGTAGCCAATCCTGGTGCGGCCCCTGACCCTTTGGGGTCACTGTAGCCAATCAGGGTGCGGCCCCTGACCCTTTGGGGTCACTGTAGCCAATCCTGGGTGCAGGCCCTGACCCTTCTTTTTCTTCATTTTGCTTTAGGCGATGCTCAGGGCTACCCTGGCTCTGCACTCAGGAATTACTCCCAGCAGAGCTCTGGTAACCATATGGGATGCCGGGATCAAACCTGGGTCAGCAGAGCACAGGGCAACGCCCTCTCCACTGTATCACGCTGCCTCCCCACCCCAATGTCTTTTAGGGAGCCCGTTGGCAGCCCGTAACCCTCCTCTTCACAGATGCCCAGTCTCAGGCCAGGCAGTGGGGGTTAGGGTCCCTGCCCTGCTCCAAAGGTGTGGGGGTCTGTGCCAGGAAGCACATGCCAACATGGAGGAGCCAAATGGGGACAGACCCATGGCAGAAGTGACAGGCTGGTGTCCAAAGCTCCCTGGTGCCCACTCACCTCTATCCGGGACAGAAAGGCCTATTTCCTGCCATACAGGTGTCCAGTGGACACCCCCCCGTACACCATGACTTTACTTGCCAGAGCAAGGAGCCCCACCTGTGATGGGCACGTAGCCAACACCCTGCTGGTACACGGTGGGCATCAGGACAACAGGCTGTGGTGGCATCATCATGGCAGCTGGCAGCGACTGGAACAGGATGGTGCATGTCACGGCAAGGCCATGCCAGACCCACTCCCTCCATCCCTCCACACCTCCGGCAGGGGCTGCACCCCACCCTGGGCAAGACTGGGGCTGGTTCCAGCTCAGAGGCAGGCCCAGAGCCTGAACACAGCCAGTGGCAGCCCACTTTGCCTTCTCAGAAGCCCGCTCCCAAGGCTGCTGCTGGGGCTCTGACGCTTCATGCTCGACAGCAGTGGTCAGGACCCCAGGCGGGGCCTGCTGGAAACCAGGGAGGGCACTTCTGAGACCAGAGCCACCCACCAGGACGGTACCCCACCAACAGCAAAGGGAAGGAGATGGGGGAGGGCGCCAGAGGGAGCAGGCAGAGCCGGACTCACCGTGTAGGACATGACCAGGTTAATCATGCCCCTCCTTGTCGTCCCCTTGCCGCCCGCTCAGGCTGTACCACTCGTCCTCCACCTTGCCTTGCTTCAGGCTCTCGGGAATGGTGATGTGTGTCCAGGCGATCGTCCATGGAGAAGGCTCGCTGGGGAGCAGCAGGAGGGAGGCGTGACCACAGTCCCCGCCTCCAGCCCCAACGTCCCCTGCACACACTGCCACTGCCCCGCCGCCCCCGTGAGCCAGGCCCAGGGAGGGCAGACTTGGAACAAACACCCAGCACACGAGTGAGCACACAGTGTCACAGGCCACAGCACCCCTAGGGACGCCACATGCTGCCCGAAGTGGAGAGACCACGCCATGGCTCTCGTCCACACAGCACTGATGTGGCTGTCACTGGTGTCCACACGGTCTGAGGGTCTGTGGGGAGCCCACCCCTCACCCTCATCAAAGACCTCCAGGTAGAAGGAGTCCACGCCGGGGCACCGTACACTGGATGACCTTGTTCCAGCGGGGGTTCCTGGCCCCGTTGTGAGCCGTGGGAGTCTCATACACGGCATAGCCCAGGCGCAGGCGGCAGTACGGGTCCATGCGGGTCATGCCGTAATTCTTCGCCAACTTGGCCTGTAAGCAGGTCAGTGCCAGATTCCTTACAGCCACGGCTCAAGGCCCTCCCACTACCCACGGGCTCCAAGGAGCAAAGAAAGCCCTGGGTAGTCGGCTGAACCCCCCTCAGGCTCTTCTGAGAGGCCAGAATGGGGTGGGGTGGGGGAAGCTGCCCAGACTCCAGCCCAGGGCTATCCCTGCTGGCCGTGTCCGTGGGCAGCATCACTGGCCGCTCCTGCTGTTACAAGAGGCTGACAGCTCGGGAGACCAGCACTTGGGCTTGCTGGCACTTCAGAGGCGTCAGCAGACAGGCCCATCACTCCTGCTAAGAGCACCACGAACATCCAAGCACATGGAGGCTTTTCCTCACTCCCCACCTGCCCCAATGCTCCGCTTGCCCTGCTCCCCCCAGGCCCGCTGTGGCTGTATCAGCCTTCACTCGGCATCACTGCCGCGGTCCCTCCCCGGCAGTCGGCTGTTGTCTCGGTCGGCCATCACTCAGCATGACTGCTGCCATGCCCTCCCCTGCCCAGCTAGTGACCTGCTGAGACACCCCAGAGGGCCCCTGCCATCACCCAGGGACACCCAGAAGAGAATGACAGTGTTCACCCCATCCACACTCGAGGGTGGCTCTGGATTCTGGAGGATTCTCCATCACACTTGTCCTGAGTTGGTGTGAGCCACGTCCTTGCTCTTCTGTGCACACTGGCCACATGGGAATCTATGCTAGCCTCAGAGCCCACCATAAGGAGGACAAGGGGAGTCCCTGCCCTCCTACCCACAGCCCCAAGAAGCAGGGCACTCACCTGTACCACGGTGATGCTGAGTCTGCCCACGGTGCCCACGGCGCCCCAAACTGAAGCTGCTGGGCCGCCTGCGCCGCCTAGCCGAACCTGCTCCTGCTGCTGTGTGGGTGCGATGCGCAGGAAGTCCTGTGGAGCTCACCGATGTACACCTGGGGCCCAAGGGACACACGTTGGTGGGAGGAGCCTGCGTGTCCCCATGGCTCTCCCAAGAAGGTCTCAGGCCCGTGTGCCGGGCGGACTAGAGCGCCTTCACATGTCACCTTCTGTTCCAGTCTGCCCACATTCACTCCCCGATACTATGACTGCCCACTGCAAGCCTGGGGTTGGTACTGGCGGGACAGCTATCAACACCCCCACTTGACTCCACAATCCTCCAGCACCGCCGCACAGATGCGAGACACCTACAGGCCGGCCGGAGTGGTGGAGGTGCCCGAGCAGTGTCCCAGAGCAGCAGAGGTCTCTCTCAGGGAGCAGCCGAGATGACAGAGGTGGTCCAGACAGCACGGTAACACCCCCCCCACACACAGGCCAGTACTCAAGGGATGACCTACTCAGTGACCAGGACAGGGGCAAAGCCCTAGGGGTGCCACTGCCACACCAGTCACCAAGAAACCAGTGGACAGGACCAGAGTCGGAGTGTAAGGTCCCACCCCTCCACCACCACTGCACACGAGCAGACATTCCAGGCTCCAAAAAGGTTCTATGGGCCTCTGCTCACTAGCAGCCAGGGAACACAGAGGCAACTGAACCCAGAAAGGTCACATTCTCCCTAGCCCCAACTCCTGAACCAGGGTGCCGAGTTGCGGCCATGGTCATGGTCCTTGCTGCTCCGAGGGCAGGCTGAGCACTGCCTAGGGGCCACAGCCCCATCCACTCCCCAGCCTGCTGCACTCAGGGCTCACTCTTCTCTTTGCGAGGGCCACACTGGGGCACTGCAGCCCCCAGGGAGGGCTCTAGGTTGCCAGGCAAGAGCCTCCTAGGCAGACGTGCATACGTGGTACTGGCCTCCCATGGGGCAGGGCCAGCCAGAGCCCACAGGCCAGAGCCCACATATGGGAGACCCTTGGAGACAGAGCAGCCAGCGCAGCAGATGCCCCACCAGGCTCTTCTCCATCACCCCCTGCAGCCTCTCACACGAAGGAAAAAACGTGCCCAGGAGGCAGCCAGAGCAGAAGGCAGAGTGCAGCTCCCAGGGAGGGTCCTATTATGGAAGCACGTGCAGGTTGCAAGGTTTCAATAAGCTGGATGCAGTACGGAATGTTGGGGAGGCCCAGAGGGACCTGTCCCAGACCTCAGCAGCTGTCAGGAGCATCAAGGCATCAGCACTTTTGTGCTGGGGCCCTGGGAGCCACAGAATGAGGGAAATTCCACAGCCCCACGGCCCAGCACCACAGAACGCAGGGCACCCAACAGACTCATGCCCTTCTTCCCATGGAACAAGGCATCCCACACACCCAGTGTCCAGGCCTCTAGAGGCACGATGCCCCCAACAGGAAGCCATGGGGATAGAGGCACCCGCAAAGGCTGGAGGTCTGCATCACACACGCAGACAGGTGACTGGTAGGAGGCTCCATGGAAAGCCACACATTTACAGTGCTGGGCTCTGCTCATGGGCCAGTGGGTGTCCCATAGTGCCCCAGCACAGGCCCCATGTGGTGGTCCACCAGCCCAGGGCACGGCAGTATGTGCAGACATGTGGAAGCAGGAGATTAAGACCCAAATTCAGGGGCGGCACTGGTAAGGTGAGGAGGGGAGCAGCCAGGAGAGCCCGTCTGTGCGCACCTGCTCCTGAAGGCTGGGCCTGCCCTCGGAGAACAAGACTTCAAGAACACACCAGCACACTGGGCTGAAAGGCTGGCAGAGAACCCACCAGTCTCCTCTATCCTCTCTGGGTTTCCAGCACAGGCACCCCAGGTAGCCCCCAAAAGGCTCAATCTCAGCCATTCTTGGAGCCAACTCGATATACTCCCTGGTGCAAACTATGTGCTCAGGGACAAGCCGCACCTGCCATTCTCAGGAACAGGTGCAAGCAGTATGAGAATGAGTCTAGAACAGGGGTGTGGGGGGCCCAGTGGAGGGGTGAGGTCACCAGGGAGGCCAACCTATCCAAGGCTATGACAAGCCCACAGAAGGTCGAGGGCCTGGAGTAGGCCTGAAAGGACAGCAGCGCAATGAGGGCAGAATCTTCATGGCCACTGGACATGATGGTCGGTCAGGTGAAGGGCTGGTGTGGGCCACAGGGGACCCACCCAGCTGGCTTTGGGACCCTGTCAGAACTGCAATGGAGGCCATGTTCTGACAGGTCAGAGGGCTTGAGCCTTATGACAGAGGGTGCTGGAAGGAGCCCACACGGTGTCTGTGGCTGGGAAGGACCCCAGAGCCAGGGAGGGTGGGCTCAAGGGGTCTCGACCCCTGCTGCTGCTATACCTTCGTCTCTGCCCAGGGGTCCAGCCCCTCCCACCAAGCTCTCCTAGCAGACCAGGTCTGTGGACAGGAGACACCAATGGTCAGTGAGGACGGGGGGCTTGAGCGGTGGGTTCAGCCACCCCAGGGCTGAGGCACACCCTCTTCTCCCAACACTCTCCCGACAGCAAGGCAGAACTGAGAAGGCACCGGCAGCCGTGGGGGCAGTCCCCGCCTCAGCAAAGCAGGAGCAATCAGAGGCCAACACAAACGTGCATGCCAACCAGTGCAGGTGGACCCAGAAGCTGCAGTCAGGGCCCAGGCAGGCCCAGAGTGTGGGCAGGGAGGGTGGTGCCCGCCTGGAACCCTGAGCAGGTAGGTGGACACTTCTTTTTTTTTTTTTTTTTTGCTTTTGGGTCACACCCGGCAATGCTCAGGGGTTACTCCTGGCTCTGCACTCAGGGAATTACTCCTGGCGGTGCTCGGGGAACCATATGGGACGCCGGGGATCGAACCCAGGCCGGCACAGGCTGGCCGCATGCAAGGCAACGCCCTACCCGCTGGGCTATCGCTCCGGCCCCTAGGTGGACATTTCTGGAAAACTCCCCAGAGGACAAGGAGGCAAGTGTCTGTTCTGGACCGGGGACAGAAGTTGGAGGACCAACGGTGGACAGAGTGAGCTCGAAAGAGAAGAGACACAGCCAGGAGCTAGGAGCCATGTGAGCACAGGGCCAGACGCTTGGTGGTGGCAGGGCAGGCCAGCCTGGCTGCTCCAGCCCTGCCCAAGGACAGACACTCCTGCTGAGCAGACAAGTGTCCCCCCAATAGCGAGTTTCCCAGGAAGCAACTGCCCATCCCCAGCCAAGCTGGAGTCCGAGGGCCTGGTCACCTCCAGGGAGGCACTAAGCAAGGCTGATGGGGCTGGATGTCACTGAAGCTTCGGGAGAGCAGAGGGCGGGAACTGGACTGCATGGGTGGTTCCAGCCCGGGTGTCCCGCACCAGGGCAGTGGCCCCTGCCTGCATGAGCACCCTCCCAGCACGCGGCAGAGGGCACTACATGAACCCCCAGGTCCTTGCAGACAGGGGCACCCGGCAGCCACCACAGACTGTCCTGGGGAACAGCAAATATTTCTGCCCTGGGACCACCTCTGGGAGCCTCTCAGGACACAAACACACACACCGGACCCCACGGCCAGTGTCCACCCCAGTGCCCGGCCCCTATCACCAGGAAGGCATAGAGGCAGGAGACACCAGGGCCGGGCAGGCACTAAGACGTGGTGCCAGCCCAAGCAACGCCTGGGTGTGCTGGCCACCCTCTCCTGCGTGGGCACCACTCGGGCACCCGCCCTCGCTGGCCTGTATTTCAGCGGCCACGCCCGGCCTTCCCTGGGCCCGGCGACAGGGCCACGGGCAGCAAGGCCCGGTCTGGCGTGGCACGGGTCGGCTCGGCGAGCCTCGGGAGGCCGCTGCCCGGGCGTCGGCACAGGGGCCGCAGGCGACACGGCGCCCCCGCACTCATACTGCCCGGGAGTGGGCGCGGGCCTGCGGCGGGGCCGGGGGAGACCGCCGAGGGGGCAGGAGGCGGGGGGGGGGGCGGAGCGTGGGGTGGGAGGGGGAGACGCAGACGGGCGACCCGCGGAGGGTCAGAGCCGGACCCCGACGCCTTCCTCGGGGCTCGGCGGCGGCCGCGCCCCATCCGGCGAACCCCAGGACTCAGTCGCCCTCGACGCGCCAACAGCCGGGGCCGCCTCCATTCCGGAACCCCACGGGCTGAGCCGAGCCCCGTCCACCGAGACCCCCAGGGCCGCTCCATCCGGGGACCCAGCTGGGCCGGGGCCCTCCCTCAGGGTCCGCCCCCGCCATCTCACCGGCCCGCGCTGCGTGCTGACGGTGGTCGCCATCGTGCCCGCGCCTCGCCCCTGGGAGCCGCCGCCGGGGGACGCGACGCCACCGGTTGCACCCGCGGAGCCGCCGCGCCAGTCAGCTGACGAACCTCCCGCCCGACCCGGCTCTCCGCGCATGCGCGCGCACGCCCCGCCCTTTCCGGCGCCCACGCTCCGGCGGGCGCCTGCGCGATCCTTTCCCGAGCCTGCGGCCCCGCCCGTGGGCGCCCAGCCCGACGGCCGTCTGCGCATGCCCATCGGCCGCTCTGCTGAAGCACCGCCCGGCGCCGAGGCCACGCCCCGTAGAGCGACGGGCCGGCGGGAGTGCGGGCGGGGCCGCAGCGGGCCGGAGGGCTGAGCGGGATTCGATTCCCTGGACAGGGCCGGGCGGAAGGCTGTGCACAGACGGCGCCCCACGGTCGGGTCCCGGTGTGGGTGTCTTGACCTGCGCCTTGCGCGCTGCTCCCACGCTGGGAGAGTCCACACCAGGTTTAGATGGGGAGTGTCCATCTGGCTGGCACTGCCGGCAGCGGAGCAAGGTGCACCAGGTTTGTCCGGGAAGTTACCAGCCACCCCAGACCTGGTGCTGCCCATCGTTCCCTCTGCTGATGGGACCTTCCTTCCTCCTGCATGGATGCCAGCCTCTTTAGAGCGCTCTGCCCAGCAACCCACCAACGGGCTGTAGGAGATGGGGGTGGCCTCCTTCCTCCTCCTAGTGAGTGACCTCCTGGGGCTGGAAGGTACAGCAGGCAGGGGACACCGAGCCCCAGCAGGAGTGACCCCCTGAGCACTCAGGGATGACCCCAGGTCCCTGCTTCTTCCTCGGTCCCCGCAAACACAGAAACCTGCACTCCACGCTGTGCTGTCCCGGAGCGAGGATCCACGCCAGCTGGGAGGCGGTGCCTGGAAGCCACCTGGGTGGCTCTTAGCAGGGCAGGCGTGTGTCTAGCCCACCCCACAGTCGTGGCCACCCCGTGCTCATAGCAAGAGGCTTCTCGCTCCTGGGCCGTCCAGCCCTGCTCCTGCTAGTCCCTGCAATCATTCGCAGGACCAGGACGTCAGAGCCCCAGTCCTGAACTTGCCCTGCAGGGATTCTAGCTGCCCGCACAGCAAACACATTGACAACCCAGCAAGAACCTCTATTCTCGGAGTGTTTTTCTGGGGCAGTGTCTTTCCAAGGCCCCGGCAAGAAACAGATGGTGTGATTTTCGTACGTTGAACGTAACAAAAGAGCAAAATGGAGCCAGCCCTGCGTGCACACCCTCCATTGAAAGTTACAGCATGCCGTTTGCTTCTCTCTTCCAAAGTACCTTGGGAAGCAGTGACCAGAATTTATATACATTTCATATCCCAGCCCCTTAGTGGCTTGTGCTATCTCATTGGTTTTTCCTATGAGGTCATCCTTCTGGAATAACCAATCGATTGTGCATGCAAATAAGGTGATTGTGGGACAGCCAATCAGATCCCATATGCCCTTATAAGTGCTGTAAGAGTAGCTCATGTTGTATGCAAATAAGGTTTGTTGGATGACCAATCAGACTCAATATGTCCTTATAAGGGCCTGTAATATGATCTATCAGAAGTCTGGTCCTTCCCTCCTTTTTCTGGAAACTTCCGCTTCATTCCTTCCATAACACAGGCGGTCAGCAGGGCAGCTGGTGTCTAGGAGTCTGGGGGCGACCTGGGAGAAAGCCCCAAAGCCCTACCGTGGCCTCAAGGACCTGAGAGAAAGCCTCAAAGCCCGGCCACAAGGACCTAAGAGAAAGTCCCAAAGCCCGACTACAAGGACCTAAGAGAAAGCCCTCAAAGCCCGGCCGCAAAGACCTGAGAGAAAGCCCCAAAGCCCGGCCCCAAGGACCTGAGAGAAAGCCTCAAATCCCGGCCGCAAGGACCTGAAAGCCCCAAAGCCTCACCGTGGCCGCAAGGACCTGAGGGAAAGCCAAGAAAGCCCGGCTGCAAGGACCTGAGGGAAAGCCCAGAAAGCCCGGCCGCAAGGACCTGAGACAGAGCCCCAAAGCCCGGCTGCAAGGACCTGAGAGAAAGCCCCAAAGCCCGGCCGCAAGAACCTGAGAGAAAGCCTCAAAGCCCGGTCGCAAGGACCTGAGAGAAAGCCCCCAAAGCCCGGCGCAAAGACCTGAGAGAGAGCCTCAAAGCCTGGCCGCAAGGACCTGAGAGCCCCAAAGCCTCACCATGGCTGCAAGGACCTAAGGGAAAGCCCCAAAGCCCGGCCGTGGCCGCAAGGACCTGAGAGAAAGCCACTGTAGAATGGAAGAGCCAAAGCAGTCTGACAGATTTACAAAGATCCTGAGAGAAAATGAAAACCCTTAGGGTCAGCTGTTGAGAGCGCCCAGCTGAGGTCACCACAGGGTTGGTTTCTATTAGAACTGTGTTGAGTCCGTCGCCCACTGTGTCATAAAAGAGATCCCCATTAAAATGCCACAATGACTGTGAAGCTCAAGAATCCTCCATCAGGGAGGACAGGACTCTGCTTTGGTCTCCAGCACCACACATGGTTCCCTGAGTACCGAGAGTGACCCTAAGCCCAGCGAGGAGTAAAGTCTGGACACCACCATGTGTGGCCCCAAAACAAAAGAAAACAAGTAAAAAATAAGCAAGATAAATTTTTTTTAAATCTTACATACTGACTCCAAAAGTTACACAGCAAAGCAAGAGCTGAGTGATACAGAAGAGGGGACTCCAGGCACTGCCAGAGGCATGGAAAGGCATTACTCAGCACAATTGGGAACGACTCGCTCAGCAGATGTGCTCCCACGGACCTGCATACAGGCCCATTTTCTGCCAGACCTAAAATTCCAAGGTGTTGGGAAGAGTGCTCAGGGCTCTGGGACACACGCTGCACGCAGGCAGGGATGAGTTTGATCTGAGGCCCCACATGGCTCCCTCTGGCTGAGCAGCCCAGAGCCGAGGTGGCACCACTGCTGGACCCATGCACCAAACTGTCCAGTCTGCTTGGCCAAGTCTCACTGTTAGGAAGTTCTCAGGACATTACTGCTGGAGTCTGTGTAGGTGAGGTTAGTTATGAGAGGAGAGCTTACAGCCAGCCTTGCAGAGACGGGGGCTGATCTTGTATGGACAGAGAAGGCAGCGAGAGGGGAGGAGAAAAGGAAAGTCCCTCCCTCCAGGTAGGACAGGGTTCATCCCAAGCTAGAGCTGGTCCTTTGGAGTGGAGCACTGTGGACCAGAGAGCAGGCGTATCTCTGTGAGACTTTGAGACAGGGTGGTGGGCGCCCTGCCCTGCCCCTTGTCCGGGAAGCTGCTTCAGACAGGTTCACGTCTGTGTGGGTGGGATCAGTGGGTAATGACGCTCAGCAGCAGCCGGATCTTGTTCTCAGCTCACACAAACTCAGTGCACACCCTGTTCCCACTGCCACGGCTCTGGCTCTCCCAGTATGGAGAAGCAGTGCCACTGGAAGGAGGAGGCGGAGCTGCCCAGCATGGGACGCAGTAGGCAGTAGTCGGGGGACAAGCGGAGGGACACCAGCTTCGCTTGACTCTCTCTTGAGATGTGTTCTGGAAAGTCTCCCATGAGTGTCCCCAGAGACGCCGCTTAAGGCAGCTTGTGGCCCGGTTGTTTGTGCAACAGAAGTTGGTAGCCCTAATTGTTCGTCTTTGGGGGAGCGGATGTGCGTGGCGAGTTGGCACTGGGGAGCACCATGCAGTCAGGACAAACAGGGAGCTGTTCAAAGAGCAGATTCATTTTTCGTTCCAGGCTGAGCACATGGAGGAGCAGAAGTGTTCAAGACCCTGGACATCAGGCTCGGAGCCTGGAGTTCCCAGAGCACCCCCTCAAGTGATGGGCTGCTACCTGGGCACTCTGCTCCGGTCCCTGAAAACTGCCTGGAATCCTCGTCCCTTTAGGATAGGCAGCACCCCTAAACATCTCCCCTTTTTGGGGGTGGGGGGAAGCTGTGCCCAGTAGTGCTCAGGGTTCATCAGCAAGTCAGGGATCAAGCCAGGCCCAGCTGCAGACAGGGGAAACACCTTGACCCCTGGGCTATCCCTCCGGCCCACAAGTACCACATCACCTTACCTGCCTGAACAGCTGGAAGTGACCCATTAAATCCTACAAAACTGCCAGGACAGTTCAGTGGAGAGGAGAGCTGTGTGAAAACGGCCACTGGGTATCCCCAGGCAAAGACGAAACAATGCTGTTCTGGTATTCACACCTTATAGACACCTTATAGAGGTCACTGATTTGACCCAAACATTTGTGTTAAATGTGGAGGAACAAGAAGCAACCTTAGAATTAGTGCACTGAACCTTCCAGTATCACCACCTGACCTCTAGGGAGGAGAGAGGAGCTGGTAATTGACTTCACTAGCTAGTGACCAGTGGTTTTATCAGTTATCTCTAAGTCATGATAGCTCCATAAAGTCCTAAGAGAAAAGAGAGCCCTGAGCTTCCCACTTGGTGAACACGGGCAGTGCTGAGAGAATGGCTCCTTACAGAGGCTAGAGAGTTCTGGGTCCCTCCCCCATTCCTTGCTTCCTGTATCTTTTCCATCTGGCTGTCCACGAGTTATATCATTTTTGTAATAATTCAATAAACTTGTGAGTAAAAAAAAAAAGGAGGAACAAAGGTCTCGAAAATGGGATGTCTTTTTTCATAGTCAGGTAAAAACTCACGTCACACACACACACACACAACTGCATTACCTTTTGGGAAGCAGGGGTATACCCTGCAGTGCTCGGGGATCACTCCCGCAGGACTCAGGGGACTGTATGAGGTGCTGGGGTCCCACCTGGGTGGGCTTGTGCTAGGTGAGCACCCAACCCTGTACTGCCTCACCAGCCCTGGACCTCCCCTTCAAAGTTACTATTGAAAAAGAGGAAAATGTGTGAAAAAAAAAGCCAGAGACCAAGAGCAAATATTTAAAACGATATCTGACCGAGGGGTCAGTGCGCAGAACGCAAGATGGCTTTAAACTAGGACAAGATGGCCCAGTTACAAGCAGGAAACATGGTCGGCTTATCGTGATGCACTCGGGTCCTTATAGAATGTTGCCATGTAACATTATCTCAGCACAAAATCTTTTCAACGTGAGTGCCTGGGGAAAATGGTTTGGGCAAAGATCTGAGTGGTGTGTCAACAGGAAGACTCAGTTTGGAGTGTTGGTGCCAAGGGCGAGTGGGAGCCATGAGGAGCAGCAGAGTCAGGCGCTGAGAGAACAGCAGACTAGGAGGGGCCACGTAGAGGAATGCGGGCGCTGCCAGCAGGTGAGAGACTCCACAACTGCTTCGGCTTTGTGGATCCGCCCAGTAGTGGTGAGGGTTTACTCCAGTCCGTGTTCAGGGAGCACTCCTGGCAGGCTTGAAGAACCAGTGCTGAAGAGGCAGAGACATGCAAGGCGAGCACCTCAGCCCTGCACAATCTCCACGGCAATCACCTCAGCCCTGCACTGTCCCTCAAAGGCAAGTCCCTCACCCCTGCCCTGTCCCTCTAAGACACCCCTGCACTCTCTCCAGTCTCTTCCAAGACTATGATGACAATCATGTGGCTTCTTAAAAGGTTTTAGTTTTTAATTCCTTTCCCCCCCACTTCCATGCTTTAAAATCAGAGATGTTCCAGGGAATGCCATTCGGGCCTAGACGCCAGCCTCTGCCCTACCGCTTGAGCCATCTCCTGGCTTGGTTTCTTGTTACTGTTTTGGAGGAGGTTCATAGCCAGCTCCATGACTGGGGTCGACCCTGTTCTTCTTTCCACCAAGCCAGGAACCTAATTTCTCAGAGACCCTGTGTCACCTCCCGCAATTCCCGCCACCCCCACTGAAGATGTGTCCAGATGGAGACTCCTGGTGGTGGCTTTGCAGCCGTCTTGGAGCAGACCCCTCTGGAGCCCATTACATGGAAGGAGCTACATGCCCACCCACTGAAGTGGGCATTCCCACCCCCAGGAATGCGCTGTCGTACAGATAAGGAATCTCAGGAGAACTTTTCTGAAAGAAGCCACGAGCCCTCTGGCCCTGCACATGTCCGTTCCTGGGACAACTGGCTCCTCTTAGAAGGGAGTGCAGGAGGCAGGGGGCCACTGAGGAGGGCCAGCAGGTGACAAAGGGGTCCAGGCAGGCTCAGGGCAACAGGCTGTGCCTTACATGGCAATGGTGCCCCAGAGACATTTGCAGAAGTCACATCTGAGGCTGCTCACCCCTGTTCTGACGGTTCCAGAGAAACTCCCGTCTCTTCAGACCTGTCCTTGATATGGAAAGCAGGGTGGGACAGACAGGTCTCGGAGGCCACCTGGGAAAGATTCTGTAGTGCGAAGAGCCACTCTCTCTCCCATGCAGCCCCTGAGCCCACCCTGGCGCCACGGAGCCCCCTCCTGTCAGCGTGGTCGACCTGGCCACAGATGTCTGCCCAGAACCCAAGCAGGCCTAGCTCCGACCTGAGCCCACACAGTGCCGGCCCCGGGGCCACGGACCTGACAGGAAAAGGGAAAGGAGGTTCTGGTGGACGGTCCATGCTGACTGCAGCCTGCCTGCCCAGCTGGGGCTCAGGCTGCATGGAGTCAGCTAGCTTCCCCCTCATGCCCCAGCCTTCACCTCCACTGCTGGGAATGGGATACACACAGCCTCCCGGGCTCCCCTGCTTGCCGCAGCTCATGGTCAGCACCTCTGGCCTCGGTCTTCCCCTGTCTCCCTAGGAAGCCTCTCCACCCCCTGCCCGGTAGCTTCCTCAAGGCAGGGCACCACACAGCTGCACCCCTACACCGGGTCTGCCCAGTGTCAGGGCTGCCTGGGGGTCAGTCACTGCATCCTGACTCACTTCCCACTTTATCCACCCCTCTGGACGTGAGCGCTGAGCCCACGGCAGGCTGCCTCACTCCAGTGTCTCTCTGTCTCTGTGTATCTCTGTCTGTCTTTGTATGGTCTGTTCACTGTATCACTGTCTTCCCATTGTTCATCGATTTGTTTGAGTGGGCACTAGTAACATTTCCATTAGTCCTGTCACAAGCAAGTACAACCCAAGGGTATCTACTTGTTCCTGGGACAGGAGGAGCCCGAAACCATTCTTCAGGTTATGGAACTGAGGTCCATAATAATTACTAGTCTTTGGCATAAAAAGTAAATAAAACACGAGTAGCTTGCCAGGCTTACCGTGTAGGTGGTATAGTCTCAGTAGAAGGCTCTCAACCCGAGCATTTACTGATGAAACTTAAAGGAGGAAGATCAGGTTTTCTCTTGGATGGAGCTCTGAGGAAATATGGAGTCTGGATGTTGAGAATGACTAACTGCAAGATGTGTGATTTGTTCTGGCTTCTTGCTAGGCTTACCGGTATCAGTCAAAATATGTCTAGAACTGTTTACTATGTATAAATGTGAAAGAACTTGGGAAGAACCTTATGCTAAATATAGTATCCTATAAAAATATTGCACGGCCGCTTATGCCACGCGCCAAGGAACCTGCGGGTCTGGCGTGGGTGGGTCTCTCTCTTCGGGGCAACTGGCATGGAGGCGGAGGAAAGGGCAGGGCCCAAAACTCCACTCCAAGTCCGGCCAGCATGGTCTCTCCCGCTCATGAGCAAACCCTTGGAGCAGTGTTGGACTCGGCCAGGGGATGATCGAGCCCCTTACCGGGGAGGTCAGCTCACTGGGTTGCTTCCACATGTGGCCGACCGAGCAGCGCAGCTGTGGGTCTGACGTGGATGGGTCTGGATCCTGTGGTCTGTTAGCCACAGGAAAGCCGTGGCGAGGAGGGGCCTTCCACCTGGAGGAGACGCGCCTAGGTCCTCACCTCAGGCCTTGTGCTCTGGGTCCCACAGCACCCCTGGGCCCTGTGTGTGTGAATGTGTCCGTGCACATATGAGCATGTCCACGCGCATGTATGAGCACAGCTGTGTGTGAACACGTACATGTGAGAGTGTTAAGCATCTGTGTGTGAGCATGTTCATGTGTGTATTAGCATCTGTTTGCATGTATGAGCACATCCGTGTGTGTCTGTGTGAGAATGTTTTGTGTCTTGGGCATATGTGAGAATTTCCACATGTGTGAGCTTGTCTGTGTGTATCGGTGTGCATGTGTAAGCACATTCATGTGTGTGAGCACGTCCGGTGCATATGTGAGTGCATCCATGTGCATGAGAACACGTCCGTGTGCATGCTTGTTCATGTGTGTGCATATGTCCTGTGGTGTGAGCATGTCCGTGCATGAGCTCATTCATGTGCATGTATGAGCATGTCCTGTGTGTGAAAATGTGTAAGCTCGTCTGTGTGTGTGTGTGAGGTTGTTCCTGCATGGCTGTGAGCAGCCATGTGGGCCATGCTCAGCCCACTGGTGTCGCTCAGCACATGAAGGGCTGCTCTGGCTCCAGATCTTGGAGACTTGAGCCAGTCCTGCAGGAACTCAAGAGTGGTCTCCCCCTAGTTACTGCTACACTCCGCCCGGCCATGGATGCCCATGATGGCTGGGACAGAGACCCTGTCTCTCTGGGGCCAGGGTGAGGGGCTGTCCCCAGGGGAGGGCATTGCCTCCCCCAGTCAAGGGCACCACAGTGAGCAGGAAACAGCTTCCTCTGGGTGGTTCACGGGGACCCTCAGCACTCGGGGGTCTTGGTAGCCCCTCCTCCCTTCACCCATGACTCGCAGCGCCGCCGGCACCCTGAGGCTAGGTGGAATGCTGTTTGCTCCATTCTCAAGTCCTCTGAGCCACGGCTCAGCCTCTGGGCAAGAAGTGGGGTCTGCAGCTTCAGTGCCCCCTCCTCTGCTGCCGCCCAGATGCCCAGGCCTCGCTCCTGGCTCCCCTGTCCCCCTCCGGATGGTCCCCTCCCTATATGTCTGCGTCCTGACCCCTCTCCTCACAGGACCCGGACACCTGAGGACCCCACTGGCCCTGGGCAGGGACGAAGGTCTGGGACTGGTCAGACACTGGGCTCGGGGACACCCTCAGCCCCTCCTGACCCTGGGCTCTGGACCCTCCGGTGCACACCTTGAGCAAGGCCATCCAGGTGGGTCTGTGAGTGCCGCCTCTCAGGAGAAATCCCATCAGCACCCAGGATCCCCATCATTCCCCACTGCCCAAGGCCATGAGTCAGTGATTAGGGGAGACATGGCGTGGGGGCCCCAAGTCAGGTCTTCTCTGAATGCTGCTGTGGGCCCCCACAAAGAGGACAGGTAGCAGTTGTGGGCAGAGGACCAAAGTCCAGGAGGGGCGAGTCTGTGGGGATGAAGCCAGACGCCTCTGAGCACAAGTCATGGAGCCCTGAGCTGCACAAATTGGAGCCAGAGAGCTGGGGTGTCCCAAGTCACTAGGCTGAACAGTGTCATCGGGAGCTGGGGTGCCCCAGTCACTAAACTGGCAGCATGTTGTCCTGCAGCTGGGGTCTGAGTCCGGAGCCCTGGATTCAGTGAGGTCTGCACGGCAGCAGGATCAGGACGGTGGGGTGTGAGGCCTGAGCCTGAGCGGGCAGCACCAGCCGACCTCTCCTTAGGTAGGCGGGAATTTATCTGGGTCCCTCACAGGCCTCCATGGAGCAGCAGTGACTCTGCCCAAGCTCCTGGCAGCCTTACTGGCCACTTCCTGCCATGGCTGTCCCCATTTCTGCCCTGCAACGGGGCCCTAGGCACCCGTCACTCTGAGCCTCCACAGCATGACCACTGTCCCTGCTCCCAGGATCCCAAGTCCCCATTGGGAAGAGATTTTCACCCAGAGAGCGGCTGTTCGGCATTGCCGGGTCCCACAGAGGAAGCAGGAAAGGGCTCCTGTCCCTCCCTCCTCTGGTGGCTCCTGTGGCTCTCGTCAGTGCCCAGTGCCTGTATGCCTCAGAGTGGCACCCCCTGGAGGACCCTGCAGCTCAGCAGCATCCCCTCCTGGCCAGTGATGGTAAGACGGGGTCATCCTCGGGTGTGAGAATGAGTCTACGTATCTGAGCGCTGACCTTGAGTGTGCGAATGGCCAGTGATGGTAAGAGGGGTCATCTTCAGGTGTGAGAATGAGTCAATGTGTATGAGCACTGACCTTGAGTGTGTCAATGAGAGCACAGATGGTAGCTGTAAGTGTGAGCGGAGGTATGAATGTGCAAGTGGATGGAGTATGAGCACACGTGTGTGTGTAAACGAGCATGGATTTGTATGAGCAAGCATGGGGTGTGAGTATGTGAGGACGAGTGTGAGCACCAGTATGATTATGAGCATGGATGAGTGTGAGCACATGTGTGAGCATGGATGTGAGTGTGAGAGCATGTGAGTATGAGAATGTGAGTACATGAGAGAAAATGAGAGTATGAGAACATAGGTGTGTGAGAGCATGGGTGTGAGTGTGACATCATGTGTGTGAGAACAGAAGAGTGTGAGATCATGTGTGAGATGAGTATGAGAACAGGAGAGTAAGTGTGAGAACATGGGTGTGAGTGTGATAACAGGGGTGTGTGAGAGCATTGTGTGAAAGCATGGGTATGAGAGAACAGGAGTGTGAGAGTGAGAACATGGGTGTGAGGTGTGAGAGCATGTGTGTGAGTATGGGTACGAGTGTGAGAACAGCAGAGTGAGTATATTAACATGGGTGTGAGTGTGAAAACCGGAGTGTGAGAAGATGGGTGTGAGAGAGAAAAGGAGAGTGAGTGTGAGCACAGGTGTGTGTGCATGTGGATGAATTCTGTGAGCATGTTTGCACATGCACGAGTATGCCTGTGATCACGTTGGCACACGTGTTCACACGTGAGTCTATGATGGTGGGTGTGTGTGTGCAGACACTTTGCAGGAGGTACAGATACAGGTGGCCACAGCCAAGCACAGTTGGACACACAGCTGGCGAGCAGGAGTCCTCTGGTGTGGACCATGGCCGGCATGCTGGGGCCTGCAGCCCCCACCCTAGCTGCTGCCCTCCCTTTCGTTGCCAAGCTCTGATCTCACCTGGACTGGGGGTCACGTGACCGGTCCCTAATTCTGTGAAACAAACGCAATGGGACGCAACTGAGCAACAAATGGGCTCACTCCCAGGCGGGCTCTGGTCCTGGGGGCTCCCGTGACTGCACTCAGTCAGACTGAGCTCGGGACCACCTCAAGTCCCATCACGGGACAGCACCACATCTTTGAAGAGGTGGGGCCTGCTCTGCATCCTCGGGTACACGCCGGCCAGAACCCCGCGAGCTCCGCAGACTCAGCTGTGGCGTGACCACATGCCGGCTGCGTGTCAGGTTCGGCTGTGCTCTGGCCCACAGGGGTTGGACAGGGCAGGGGGTGAGACTGTCCCACAGGGGTTGGACAGGGCTGAGGCTGTCCTGCAGGGGGATGGAAGGGGTAAGGGAATCCCACAGGGGCTGGACAGGGGTGAGGCTGCACCAGAGGAAGGTAGGGCTGTCTCAGGAGGGGTTTGGGCAGGGGGTGAGGCTGTCCTGTAAGGGGCTGGACAGGGGGTGAGGCTGTCCTGCAGGGGTTGATGAGGGTGTCCCACAGGGGTGGATAGGTGAGGCTGTTCCACAGGGGTGTGGGCAGGGGGTGAGGCTGTACCAGAGGAAGGTAGGGCTGTCTCAGGAGGGGTTTGGGCAGGGGTGAGGCTGTCCTGTAAGGGGGGTGGGCAGGGGTGAGCTGTCCTGCAGGGGTGTGAGCAGAAATTTGGTGTGTGTGAGGTTGGGCAGGTGCCACCACAGCCCCGAGAGCAGCAGAGACTGGGGGCAGGTTGCAGGCTGCGTGGGGACCCAGAGACCTGTGGTTTAGTCCCTGCTCTCTCCCTGCCCAAACCTCTGCACGGCCACTATGAATATTCCGCACCTGCACCGCCCCCCCCCCTACAGCGGGCACTGCCCCTCACCCACCAGCCCTGCATTCCCACTGCCTCTGCATCCTCCACTACCGCCGTGATCACCCACCGCCCCCGCGGCCCGCACTGCCCCTCACCCACCGCCCCCGCGGCCCGCACTGCCTCCTCACCCACCGCCCCCGCGGCCCGCACTGCCCCCTTCCTCTCACCCACCGCCCCTGCCCTCCGGGCGCTCTGGGACCACGCTTCCGGCGGCGCACCCGCTGCAGAGCCCACAGGGCGCCCACTCCAGGCCAACCCCAACCCAGCCCGGGCTCTAGACACCTCCAGCCCCGACGGAAGGAAGGAGCTGCCATCCTTTCCCGACCCAGGCGGCTTCCAAGCCCGGTCCGATTCGATCCATCCCTGATCCAGTTCTGACCCATCTGGGGTACTAGCCGGTACCGGTCTAGTTCTGACCCAGCCCCAACACAGCCTCGACGCAGCCGGGCTCCAGACGGCCGCGCCCTCGAGAGATGGGCTCGCCTAGAGCTCGCAGGGGGGGGGGGAGGGCGACGCGCCAAGCTCGGGCGCTTACGATTGGTCGTATATTTTGATTGGCGGGCACAGGAACCACTGACCGTTGTCGCGGCAACTGCCAACTCTCTCCTGGCCCTGGCGCGACTCGGCTCGGTTCCGCAGCACCGCTCGGCCTCGGCTCGGCTCGGCTCGGCTCGGCTCGGCTCGGCTCGACCGCCGGCTCGGCTCAGCTCGGCTCCACTCGGCTCGGCTCGGTCACCGGCGCCGCCCGCTCAACTCTGCTCGTCTCGGCTCGGCTCCACTCGGCTCGGCCGACGACTCGGCTCGGCTCGGCTCGGCTCGGCTCGGCTCGGCTGCGCGGCCGCGGTCGGACGGGCGTGCGCGGGGGGCGAGGGGCGCGGGCGCTGGGCGCGGGGCGCGGGCTTCGGCGGCGGCGGCGGCGGCAGCCTGGTGCCCCCGCCCGCCCTGTCCTCTCCGAGAGGCGGAGGCACCGCGCGCCGGGCGCATCTGAGCGGGCGCGGGGGGCGGCGGCGCGGGGGAGGCGCGGGGGCGCGGAGCGAAGCGCGGCCCGCCGGGCGCCGCCGAGCCGGCTCAGCGCGCCGACAGACGGACGCACGGACTGACCGACCGACGCGCGGCCGCGGCCCTCCCTGCCGCCGCCGCCGGCCCGCCGGGGCGCCCACCCGGCCGGCGACGGGCCCGGGAGCGATGACATCGACGGGGAAGGACGGCGGCGGGGCGCAGTATGTGGGGCCCTACCGGCTGGAGAAGACGCTGGGCAAGGGGCAGACGGGTGAGTGTGGGCCGGGCCGGGCCGGTGCCCGGGGGACCGCGGGGGGGGGCCAGCGGGGAGGGGGCGCCGGGGACCGGCTCGGAACGAGAACGGGGCCAGGGGAGCGGGGAGCAGCGCGCCGAGGGCCCGGGAGGCCGCCGCGCCGGGTTGCGGGCCCGGCCCGCGAACAATGGGCGCCGGGCCCGCGTCGGAGCCCCGCAAGGCCGCGCGGCTGCGGTCGGCCGGCCGGGCGCGGCCAAGGACACGCACGCTGCGCGCGGGGGCGCACGGCGCGGCCAGCGCCCCTCGGGCCGGGGCAGGTGCGCGGCGGCCGCATTGTGCGCCCGAGCGGCCGGGCCCATTGTGCGGGAGGAGGGGGCCCATCTGCCGTCCGCGCCGCGCTAATGGGCGCGCGGCCCGAGCAGCTGCGCCCCCGGCCGCCGCGAGCGACCCCGACGCCTGCGCCCCGGCCCCTTGCGGCGCGCGCATCCCACGGGCCCCGCCGCATCTCCGCGCTCAGGGCCCGGGCGCTGGCGGGCTGGACAGCGCCTTTCCGCGCCCCGCCCTGCCCTGCCCTGCCCTGCCCCTGCCCTGCCTGCCCAGCCCGGGAAGCTCCTCGCCGCGTTCCCCGGGGACGCAGGGGGAGGAGGGTCTCCGGGCCGCCGCGGTGGCCCTGTCGCCGGCTCCCCGACACCGCATCTGGCTTTGTGGGAAGCCGCCCCGGCCATTTTCCTCCTCTCCAGAGGCCCCGCCGCCCGCACCCCATGGGCACTATCGCGGCCCCCGCCGCTCCGGGAAGTTCTTGGACTCAGGGCTAGTAGGGAACAGGGTGGGGCCCAATGGGGCGCCCTGACCCCGGAGGTAGAGTTGGGGAGAAAGTGGGCCAGGCTCAGGGGAGGGGCATCCTAGCCGGATATGGATGGCCCAGGGTCCCAGGGCCTTGGCCTGTGGGCCGGGCGCTTCCAGCCCCGCCAACCCCGAGCCCCTGCGCCTGGGCCACGGCCAGTCCCGCAGGGCCCTGGTGGTGGGCCGCGGTGGTTCTTTTCTCTGAGGTTGCTGCAGGGCCGAGCTCAGACCAGAATGGTTGGGAGGGAGGGAGGGGGTGGCCGAGGGCCCAAATGCAGAGACCCGGGTCATTGATTCTCTCCCTGGAGCATGGTGCTGGGGAGCAGCTGTAAACGCCCCCCATGTCTGCAGAGCCCGGCCCCTGCGCAGTGGTGCTGAAGAGCCCAGAGCACGGTGGGGAGTTGAGAGAACAGTCAGATGGTGCCCACCCTGCCTCTCTACTCTTGCCCTGGGCCCTGCACAGCCCCACACCTCCTTCCGGACACTGTTGACCCTTCAGGAGGTCCCAGAGCACCTCAGGCAGAGGCGCATTGTTAGGCTGGCCTGGCCACAGATAAGGCCGCCCTAGCTGGATCTGCCCAGGGAGATGTGCCGGCCTCCCCCGCTCCACTTGACCTTGACCCGAGTGTTCCAAGGCTCCTGCTGAACCCCCAGAGCCCACCCCACCTGAACCCCGGGAACCCCACCCCCACATCAAACCCTGTGTGAGCTCCAACTGTCATCCCCACGTCTGCTTCCACGTGAGCCCCGAGTGTCCCCACGCCTGATCCCACGTGAGCCCCCGAGAGTCCCCACGCCTGATCCCACGTGGAGCCCCGAGTGTCCCCACGCCTGATCCCACGTGAGCCCCGAGTGTCCCCACGCCTGATCCCACGTGAGCCCCGAGTGTCCCTACGCCTGATCCCACGTGAGCCCCGAGTGTCCCACACCTGATCCCACGTGAGCCCTGAGTGTCCCACGTCTGATCCCACGTGAGCCCTGAGTGTCCCACGCCTGATCCCACGTGAGCCCCGAGTGTTCCCACGCCTGATCCCACGTGAGCCCCAAGTGTTCCCACGCCTGATCCTGCGTGAGCCCCGAAGTGTCCTCACGCCTGATCCCACGTGAGCCCCGAGTGTCCCCACGCCTAATTCCACGTACCCGAGTGTCCCACACCTGATCCCATGTGAGCCCCAAGTGTCCCCACGCCTGATCCCACGTGAGCCCGGAGTGTCCCACGCCTGATCCCGCATGAGTCCCGAAGTGTTCCCACGCCTGATCCCACGTGAGCCCCCAGTGTTCCCACGCCTGATCCCGCATGAGTCCCGAGTGTTCCCACGCCTGATCCCGCATGAGTCCCGAGTGTTCCCACGCCTCTGATCCCACGTGAGCCCGAGTGTTCCCCACGCCTGATCCCATGTGAGCCCTGAGTGTCCCCACGCCTGATCCCACGTGAGCCCCGAGTGTCCCATGCCTGATCCCTCGTGAGCCCCGAGTGTTCCCATGCCTGATTCCACGTGGCCCCTGAGTGTCCCACGTCTGATCCCACATGAGCCCCGAGTGTCCCCACGCCTGATCCCACGTGAGCCCTGAGTGTCCCATGCCTGATCCCACATGAGCCCCGAGTGTCCCCACGCCTGATCCCACATGAGCCCCGAAAGTGTCCCATGCCTGATCCCGCATGAGTCCCGAGTGTTCCCACGCCTGATCCCACGTGAGCCCCGAGTGTCCCACGCCTGATTCCACGTGAGCCCTGAGTGTCCCCATGCCTGATCCCACATGATTCCTGAGTGTCCCCACGCCTGATCCAGCGTGAGCCCCGAGTGTCCCACATCAGATCCCATGTCAGCCCCGAGTGTCCCATGCCTGATCCCGCCTGAGCCCCGAGTGTCCCCTGTGACCCTGCTGGCTGGTCTCATGGACGCCTGTTCCCTCAGACATGGCTGTTGGGGTGATGCCAGCGCCAGCAGAGTCTGTGGGGATTGGCCATCTGGGAATGGTGGCCAACACTGCCTTGGGGTGCCTTGGGGTGTCTGACCTTCCTGGCTCTCTCTGAGGTGGCATATCCCTGAACAGTCCTAGAGGGCTCCATGCTGGGGGTCTCGGTCAGGGTTTCCTTTGGAAGGTCTAGAAGAGGCTGCGGTCAGCAGGAGCGGTGTCCAGCTGACCCAGGACAGCACAGCAGCTGGGGGAGGGAGTCGGGTATGGGCTGTGGCCAGCGGGTGGTGTCAGGTGAGTTTCCTTGTTCTGCCTTGAGGGCCCTGGAGTGCAGGTTCTGGGTGTGTCGGCGTGGCGGTGGGTGTAGGGGGGGTGGGGAGGGGTCAGCAGGGGCTGCTGCTCGAGATGGGGTGGGTTGAGCAGCCCGCAAATGCCCCCTGTTGGGGGTGCAGTGGACGGGAGCAGGGGCCCACCCGTAGGAACCAGCAAAAGCTCGACTTGCTCCTTGGGGTTGGGGCAGATGTGCCGAGTCTGGGGAAGGGCAGCCTGTGTCCCCCTAGAGGGCCTGGGGTGGACAGCTGGGCGCAGGGAGGGCAGCTGGTAGGGCCCAAGTGGTAGTGGGATCACCAGCAGGGACCTCCGGGAGGGAGGGGGCAGCAGGGGCGGGGCAGTGTCTGTGGCCCCTTAGCCCTGAGACCGCTGGGCCTGTGCTCGCAGTGTCCATGGGACCTGATGCCCGGAGACCCTCTGGGCCCGCCCTCCCCTCACAGTGTCCCTGAGACCCCTGGAACCTCCCTCCCTTGTTTTGCTTTGGGGCCACACCTGGCTTTGCTCAGGGTCACTCCTGTCCGGGGCTCGAGGAATCCATGAGGTGCTGCTGACTGAGCAGGGTCCTGCCTGCTGCGCCTCCGTGCAGGGAGGACACCTGGGGGACTGGGAGCCGCCTGCGGAGGGGCTAACACAAGCCTGCCCAGGGCAGCCAGAGCCGGTGCTCAGCCTGGGTGCTCTCACGCAGGCTGGGGGGGGCCCTCGCGACGTCACACCAGGCTCTCCCTCACTTCACCTGGCGTGTACGCAGTCCGGCGTCTCTAGAACCTTCCGGAGCCAGCTGTACGTGAGGTGCCGGTTCCTGGCGGGCCCCTGCCTGTCTCTTCTCCCCACTGTGGCTGCCTCGTGCCGGATGGTCACGGGTGTTGGGCTCTCATGAGATGCCCCTCTGCCTCCAACCCTTCATGGACCTGGTGTCCACGAGGCTGCTTGGGCTGGGCTGTCCAGGGCGTTCCACACCATTGTGGGCCAGGGGCAGCGACAGCCCATGAATCCAGAGCCAGCTGCAGCTTCCCAGTCTATCACCTTCATGCTGTCCACTCAGGCGCTCGGCCACTTGGTGACTGCTAGGGGACTGGCATCCACTGTCCCCTCATGACCATTGGACGCCTGATTCCACGTGAGCCCCGAGTGTCACAGGAGCTAGGCCCATCATTGGACGCGGATGCTTCTCTGGGGCCCAGTGGGCAGCAGTGCATAATCTGGGCCCCTGGAGAAGGTGTTTGTGTCTGGGCTTTGGTGCTGGTGCTCTGTGGCCCAGCCTGGCCCAGCTACCCACAGAACCTGCTTCATGTTTCTGTTGTTCTTCGGGGAAGGGGGCCACACACAGTAAACCTCGGGGTTTACTTCTGGCTCTGTGCTCAAGGATCACTCCCTTGAGTAGGGTGGGGTGTGTTGACCATGTGGGTGCTCGGGATCTACCTGGATCAGCCATGTGCAAGGCAAGCGCCCTGGCCCTGTGCTATCTCCTCGCCCCGAACCTGCTCCCAGGAGTGTCGGGTGGGTCAGGCATGTGTGGGCCTGTGGGTTTCAGCCTTGTGGGCTGTGGGCCTCTGTGTGAGCGCTGGGCAGGGACGTGCCGTGCGAGCCTGGCCAAGGCCCTGTCTCCAGCTGGGCTGCTGCTGTGTGTGGGGCTGCCTCTGGCTTGAATGGGCTGTGGGCGGGGCAGGGACAGGACAAGGCAGGATTGTAGCTGCGCTGGACACTGCCTGGAGAAGCTGCCCTTCCCACGCCTTCCCTGGGCTGGTGGGTCGGGGGACACCACCTAACCACAGCCCCTGAGAGGACCCACGCGTCCTACACCTGGGCCTGTGGCACGCTGCCCAGAAGGGCCTGGAGCCTGTTCCCTGGTGATACGCTCCCAAGGTGCCACTGGGCAGGACTGGGCATGGCCTGGGACAGAGGCAGGCAGGCAGGGCTGTGGCCAGGATGGAGGCGGGCAGGGCTGTGGCCTGGACGGAGGTGGACAGGCAGGGCTGTGTCCAGGACAGAGGCGGGTGGGGAGGGCTGGTGACATCACAGGAGCTAGGCCCATCAGTCCACCGGTCACTCCCAGCCCGTGGCAGTTTGCGGGGGTGGTGGGCAGCTGCCCGGCCTGGAATGTGGCCCCAGGGACCCCAGAGTCGGTGGTGGAGAGCTGGGTCAGGGTAGGCCTCTGGTCCTGCCTACAGTGGCCCGAGGCCTCGGGAGTGGTCACCTGACTGGGCAGGGGCAGAGACCCTGGGGGCAGGGCCACTCTGTCCTTTAGCAGGCTGCAGGTGCCCATCCCGGGGTGAGAGGCCTTGCTGGACCACGTGGGTGTCCTGGGGCATGAGGGCCCCCTGCCACTCTTAGACCTGATGGCCACAGGCACCCCGGAAGTGCCCAGACTCTGCCCTCAAGGTCCTGGTGTCTGTGCCTCGGCCTTGGGACAGGCCTGTGGGGTGCTGCAGCCTCCTGTCCTGTGAACCCAGCTCCCGGACCCCGTGTTACGGCATGGGAGTAGGGGGACACCAGGTTGGGTCGCAGCCCCCATTATCTGGGCAGATCCAGACGGCGGCAGAGTAGGGGTGGGAGCCACTGTTGACCACCGCTATCTGCAGCTGATCTGCCTGCCCGGGGTCCTTCCTCCAATCCGTCCATCTCTGCCTGCCCGGGGGTCCTTCCTTCAGTCCGTCCATCTCTGTCTGCCCGGGGGTCCTTCCTCCAGTTCGTCCATCTCTGCCTGCCCGGGGTCCTTCCTCCAGACGGTCCATCTCTGTCTGCCCAGGGGTCCTTCCTCCAGTCCATCCATCTCTGTCTGCCGGGGGTCCTTCCTCCAATTCGTCCATCTCTGTCTGCCCGGGAGGTCCTTCCTCCAGTCCATCCATCTCTGTCTGCCCGGGGGTCCTTCCTTCTGTCCATCTATCTCTGTCTCCATCCTTCCTTCTCCTCTCCATCTATCTGTCCATCTGTCCTTTGTCTCTTGACCTTCCTGCCCATCCATCCATCTGAGTCTGGTTCCCCACAGGCAGGAGACCCCTGCCCGCTTGGACTCTCACTTCCAGTTCAGGTCTGCACTGTCACGTTCTGGATGACGTGAGGCTGGCTGGGTCCCTGCCTGTGTCTCCTGACCTCTTGTCCTGCCTGTGTCCTGCCTGTGTCCCCTGTCTTGTCACAGGGTCTTTGGTTTGTTTAACATCCAACAGTCCATGACTGTTCAGGGTCCATGGACCTGCCAAGCCAGTGTTTGCTGTGCCCCGGTGGGCCCTGCTGGACCCTGGGTACCTTGTCCTGCTGCTCCCTGGCCCTGGGAAGCCCTTTGTGTCTGCACATAGAGGCCCTTCGTGTGCGTGCAGCAGCTCCTACCTAAGGGTACAGGGGCTCTCACCCTCAGCCCAGGGCAGTGGTGGAGCTGTCCAGCTCCCTGGTGCTGAAGCTTCCCTCCCCTCACACACCTGCTCCCAGATCCCCGACCCCCTCCCAGCAGTTCTCGGGTGCTTTTCACTTTGCAGTGCTGCCCACCTCCAGGGTGTCTGTACTGCCCCTGCTCCAGCCCAGGTCAGCATCATGTGACTCCAGGACTTGACATCACGTGACCCTGGGCCCTGTGTTCCAGAGCTCAGGGGTCTCTGACAAAGGCCAATGCCTGTGTCAGGTGGGGCTGCCAGCAGGCAGGTGTATGGGAGTCTGGGCTGCCCATACGGTGTGTGCCCTAAGCCCAGTGGTGGTGGGTGAGTGACCCCTTTTGACAGTGGATGAGTAGTGACCCCCAGATATAAGGGGTGAGTGACCCCTTGAGGCGGTAGGTGAGTGCCCCCAGAGACAGTGGGTGAGTGCCCCCCAGATACAGTGGGTGACTGCCCCCAGAGACAGTAGGTGAGTGACCCCCAGAGACAGTGGGTGAGTGCCCCCAGAGACAGTAGGTGAGTGACCCCCAGAGACAGTAGGTGAGTGACCCCCAGAGACAGTGGGTGAGTGCCCCCCAGAGACAGTGGGTGAGTGCCCCCAGAGACAGTGGGTGAGAGCCCCCAGAGACAGTGGGTGAGTGCCCCCCAGAGACAGTGGGTGAGTGCCCCCAGAGACAGTGGGTGAGAGCCCCCAGAGACAGTTGGTGAGTGCCCCCAAGACAGTGGGTGAGTGCCCCCAGAGACAGTGGGTGAGTGTCCCCCAGAGACAGTGGGTGAGTGCCCCCAGAGACAGTGGGTGAGTGTCCCCAGAGACAGTGGGTGAGTGTCCCCCCAGAGACAGTGGGTGAGTGCCCCCAGAGACGGTGGGTGAGTGCCCCAGAGACGGTGGGTGAGAGCCCCCCAGAGACGGTGGGTGAGTGCCCCCAGAGACAGTGGTGAGTGCCCCCCAGAGACAGTAGGTGAGTGACCCCCCAGAGACAGTAGGTGAGTGACCCCCAGAGACAGTGGGTGAGTGCCCCCAGAGACAGTGGGTGAGTGCCCCCAGAGACAGTGGGTGAGAGCCCCCAGAGACAGTGGGTGAGTGCCCCCAGAGACAGTGGGTGAGTGCCCCCAGAGACAGTGGGTGAGAGCCCCCAGAGACAGTTGGTGAGTGCCCCCAAGACAGTGGGTGAGTGCCCCCAGAGACAGTGGGTGAGTGTCCCCCAGAGACAGTGGGTGAGTGCCCCCAGAGACAGTGGGTGAGTGTCCCCCCAGAGACAGTGGGTGAGTGTCCCCCAGAGACAGTGGGTGAGTGCCCCCCAGAGACGGTGGGTGAGTGCCCCCAGAGACGGTGGGTGAGAGCCCCCAGAGACGGTGGGTGAGTGCCCCCAGAGACAGTGGGTGAGTGCCCCCAGAGACGGTGGGTGAGAGCCCCCAGAGATGGTGGGTGAGTGCCCCCAGAGACAGTGGGTGAGAGTCCCCCAGAGACAGTGGGTGAGAGCCCCCCAGAGACAGTGGGTGAGTGACCCCCCAGAGAAAAGGGTGAGTGCCCCCAGAGACAGTGGGTGAGAGTCCCCAGAGACAGTGGGTGAGAGCCCCCCCAGAGACAGTGGGTGAGTGACCCCCAGAGAAAAGGGTGAGTGCCCCCAGAGACAGTGGGTGAGTGCACCCCCAGAGACGGTGGGTGAGTGCCCCCCACAGACAGTGGGTGAGTGCCCCCAGAGACAGTGGGTGAGTGCCCCCAGAGACGGTGGGTGAGTGCCCCCAGAGACAGTGGGTGAGTGCACCCCCAGAGACAGTGGGTGAGTGCCCCCAGAGACAGTGGGTGAGAGCCCCCAGAGACAGTGGGTGAGTGCCCCCAGAGACAGTGGGTGAGTGCCCCACAGAGACAGTGGGTGAGAGCCCCCAGAGACAGTGGGTGAGTGCCCCCAGAGACAGTGGGTGAGTGACCCCCAGAGACAGTGGGTGAGTGCCCCCCAGAGACAGTGGGTGAGTGCCCCCAGAGACAGTGGGTGAGTGCCCCGAGAGACAGTGGGTGAGTGCCCCCAGAGACAGTGGGTGAGAGCCCCCAGAGACAGTGGGTGAGTGCCCCCCAGAGACAGTGGGTGAGTGGCCCCCAGAGACAGTGGGTGAGAGCCCCCAGAGACAGTGGGTGAGTGCTCCCCAGTGACAGTGGGTGAGTGCCCCCAGAGACAGTGAGTGAGTGCCCCCGAGACAGTGGGTGAGTGCCCCCAGAGATGGTGGGTGAGAGCCCCCAGAGACATTGGGTGAGTGCCCCCAGAGACAGTGGGTGAGTGTCCCCAGAGACAGTGGGTGAGTGCCCCCAGAGACAGTGGGTGAGTGCCCCCAGAGACGGTGGGTGAGAGCCCCCCAGAGACGGTGGGTGAGAGCCCCCCAGAGACGGTGGGTGAGTGCCCCCAGAGACAGTGGGTGAGAGCCCCCAGAGACGGTGGCTGAGTGCCCCCAGAGACGTTGGGTGAGAGCCCCCAGAGACGGTGGGTGAGAGCCCCCCGGAGACAGTGGGTGAGAGCCCCCAGAGACAGTGGGTGAGTGCCCCCAGAGACAGTGGGTGAGTGCCCCCAGAGACAGTGGGTGAGTGCCCCCCAGAGACAGTGGGTGAGTGCCCCAGAGACAGTGGGTGAGAGCCCCCAGAGACAGTGGGTGAGAGCCCCCAGAGACAGTGGGTGAGTGCCCCCCAGAGATAGTGGGTGAGTGCCCCCAGAGACAGTGGGTGAGTGCCCCAGAGACAGTGGGTGAGTGCCCCCCCAGAGACAGTGGGTGAGAGCCCCCCAGAGACAATGGGTGAGAGCCCCCAGAGACAGTGGGTGAGTGCCCCCCAGAGACGGTGGGTGAGAGCCCCCGGAGACAGTGGGTGAGAGTCCCCCGGAGACAGTGGGTGAGTGCCCCCAGAGACAGTGGGTGAGTGCCCCCCAGAGACAGTGGGTGAGTGCCCCCCAGAGACAGTGGGTGAGTGCCCCCCAGAGACAGTGGGTGAGTGCCCCCAGAGACAGTGGGTGAGTGCCCCAGAGACAGTGGGTGAGTGCCCCCAGAGACAGTGGGTGAGAGCCCCCCCAGAGACAGTGGGTGAGAGCCCCCCAGAGACAGTGGGTGAGTGCCCCCAGAGACAGTGGGTGAGTGCCCCCAGAGACAGTGGGTGAGTGCCCCCAGAGACAGTGGGTGAGTGCCCCCAGAGACAGTGGGTGAGTGCCCCCAGAGACAGTGGGTGAGAGCCCCCCAGAGACATTGGGTGAGAGCCCCCCAGAGACAGTGGGTGAGTGCCCCCCAGAGATAGTGGGTGAGTGCCCCCCAGAGACAGTGGGTGAGTGCCCCCAGAGACAGTGGGTGAGTGCCCCCAGAGACAGTGGGTGAGAGCCCCCAGAGACAATGGGTGAGAGCCCCCAGAGACAGTGGGTGAGTGCCCCCCCAGAGACGGTGGGTGAGAGCCCCCGGAGACAGTGGGTGAGAGTCCCCCAGAGACAGTGGGTGAGTGCCCCCAGAGACAGTGGGTGAGTGCCCCCCAGAGACAGTGGGTGAGTGCCCCCAGAGACAGTGGGTGAGTCCCCCAGAGACAGTGGGTGAGTGCCCCCCAGAGACAGTGGGTGAGTGCCCCCAGAGACAGTGGGTGAGTGCCCCCAGAGACAGTGGGTGAGAGCCCCCCAGAGACAGTGGGTGAGAGCCCCCCAGAGACAGTGGGTGAGTGCCCCCAGAGACAGTGGGTAACCACCACAAGTGATGATGGATGAGTGACTATCTTAGTGCCAGTGGGTAACAGCCTCAGAGCAGGGTCTGTGATGACCCAGTCCTGGTGTTGAGACCCCTGCTAGCCCTGGGAGGAGGGTTGCAGTCTCTTGCCCATCCCCCACCTGCTCCCCAGTGCTGTGGGGGGACTCAGTGTGGGGAGGTGGGCGAGAAGCTGCTCCCCGTGGCCGCTGGCTCTTGTGCTAAGCCCTGGATCTGAGGGATTTAGAGCGAATCAATCCAGCACATTTGGGGCTCCTGGGAGCTGGCGGGCATCTATCGGGGATTCCATGGCTCCTGGTGTGGGCTGGTCAGGGACTGCCCTTCCCGGTCCAGTCTGCTGTGGACGTCCTCGTGGCTCATATTCAGCCATGTGGGCGCCTGAGCATGAGGCTTGGTGCTTCCCCTGTTCCAGTCCCTGCCCCTGGTCACTGCCTCGTCTGCCTCTGTCCTCTCATGCTGCCCCCATTGCCTGCCTCTCTTCACCCACCCAGCACCTGCCCCGTCACCTGCCCCGACACCTGCCCCGACACTTGCCCCGACACCTGCCCCGACACCTTCCCCGACACCTGCCCCGACACCTGCCCCGACACCTGCCCCGACACCTGCCCCGACACCTGCCCCGACACCTGCCCCGACACTTGCCCCGACACCTGCCCCGACACCTGCCCCGTCACCTGCCCCGACACCTGCCCCTGCCATACTGCCCCGACACCTGCCCCTGCCATACGGCCCCGTCACCTGCCCCGACACCTGCCCCGACACCTGCCCCGACACCTGCCCCGACACCTGCCCCGACACTTGCCCCGACACCTGCCCCGACACCTGCCCCGACACCTGCCCCGACACTTGCCCCGACACCTGCCCCCGACACTTGCCCCGACACCTGCCCCGACACCTGCCCCGACACCTGCCCCGACACCTGCCCCGACACCTGCCCCGACACCTGCCCCGACACCTGCCCCCGACACCTGCCCCGACACCTTCCCCCCGTCACCTTCCCGACACCTGTCCCGACACCTGCCCCTGCCATACTGCCCGTCACCTGCCCTGACACTTGCCCCCGACACCTTCCCCGACACCTGCCCCGACACCTTCCCCGTCACCTGCCCCCGACACCTGCCCCGACACCTGCCCCGACACCTGCCCCGACACCTGCCCCGTCACCTGCCCCCGTCACCTGCCCCGACACCTTCGCCGACACCTGCCCCGACACCTGCCCCGACACCTGCCCCGTCACCTGCCCCCGACACCTGCCCCGACACCTGCCCCGACACCTGCCCCGACACCTGCCCCGACACCTGCCCCGACACCTGCCCCGTCACCTGCCCCGACACCTGCCCCGACACCTGCCCCGACACCTGCCCCGACACCTGCCCCGACACCTGCCCGACACCTGCCCCGACACCTGCCAGACACCTGCCCCATCACCTGCCAGACACCTGCCCCCTGCTATCAGTGCTGCTGGCATGTTCCCAGTTTCAGAGATAGGGAAGTAGCCACGTCTGCCAGAGTGTATTCCTGGGAGGGCCACTCTGTCCAGGAGTCAGCAGAAGGGCAGTCCTGCCCAAAGAGAGTATAGCCATGGGGGAGGTGCATGAAGAGGGCTGGGGAGGCACCCGCTGGCCCCATGTGGCCTGAGCACAGAGCCAGGAGCAAAGCATGCGGGGAGGCCTGGGCAGGAGTCTGCTGGCCACAGTTCTCTGATGGCTGCTGCTAGCACAGGTGCGGCCAGCGCCAGGTGCCCGGGTGAGCTCCATGACCCCTGCCTGCTCCTGCCTGCTCAGGGGTGGGCCAGGCCCTGATGTGTCCTGGAAGCCTGTTTAGGGCCAGCGCCTGCCTACAGACAAAGCTGTATGCCGCTGTCCCATGTCTGTCCTGTGTCTGTCTGCCCTGTATCTGTTCTGTCCTGTGTCCCATGCTTACACTAACTTGCTGTGAGGGAGCTTGAGGGCCACATCCACTCACATTTGTGTGACCTCAGGATGTATATGAGCATGTCTGGGTGTGAGGAGTGAATGTGTGCAGGTGTGAGGGCTAGCTGGCGGATGTGCAGGGGTAAGGTGTGGCTGGAGCGTGTGCAGGGGTGAGGCATGCCCACTGCTGTACCCTGGCAGTGGGAGCGGCCCCTTGATCGAAGCTCTGTCCGTGGGGGCAGCTGCCCTCTCTCTGGGTTGCTGGACTTATCCTTCCCCCAGGGGCTCTCGTGCCCTCTGTACCATGCACTGTCAGGGTAAGCGCTCCCAGGCCACTTCCTGGGACCCACTGAGGGTTGGTCTGGCATCGCAGCCGCTCCTTCAGCGCCAGGTGGCCAGCTCACTGCAGAGCCAAGAGGCTGCAGGAGCTAGCAGTGCTCCGCCTGCCAGCTGTCCCCAGGCACCTGTGAGTTCTGCCCAGCCCGGGCAGTGCCACCACGCGGTTGACTGCACAGCTGCAAGGCTGTCTGCGACACCCCCGAGGGAAGTGCTGACTAGGAGCATTTCAGCCACGAAAGGACAGGAGCAGCCCCCACTGTGGGGAGGAGTCGCAGCCAAAGGCTGATTCCTGTCAAAATCAACGTCTCTTGCAGACTGGTCAGAGCACACACACAGACACGCACAGCTGTGTACACGTACGCACATGTGTGAAACGGGCACAGCAAGCCAGGTCTGCTGCAAGACGGGAAGGCCAGAGGCCAGGACTCGGCCGCCCTAGGGGGTGGGATGTCCAGAGGCGGGAGGCGCTGCCCAGTTCACCGCTGCTGCAGTGGGCCATGAGCAGCGTCAGAGTCGCCCTCTGGAGGAGGCGGGTCTGTCCCGCGTGTCCGGGTGCTGGAGGGCCCCGGGACGGGGCTGGTGGTGGTGGAGATGCACCTGCCCGGCTCGCTGGGGCCGGGAGGGGGAGCCTCCCGCGGGGACCAGCACCTGCCCAGTGCCCGGACCCAGCGGGAAGTGGGGCTAGCGGCCACGGGTTGCTGGTCCGCCCCGCGGGACCCGGGCTGGATGGCTGACAGGCGCCTCCCCTCAGGCCTGGTGAAGCTGGGGATTCACTGTGTCACGTGCCAGAAGGTGGCCATCAAGATCGTCAACCGGGAGAAGCTCAGCGAGTCGGTGCTGATGAAGGTGAGGGCGGGCTGTGGGCGAGGGCGGGCTGTGGGCGGGGCCGGGCGTGGGCGGGGCCGGAGCTGTGGGCGGGGCCTCAGTCCCCCTGCGCCCCCGTGTGGCCCCCTGCAGGTGGAGCGGGAGATCGCCATCCTGAAGCTCATCGAGCATCCCCACGTTCTGAAGCTGCACGACGTGTACGAGAACAAAAAAATATTTGTAGGTATTGTTGGGTCCAGAGGACCCGGATGGCCCCCGGGGGTCAGGGGCTGGATGTCACTACTTTTGCGGGGGCTCGAATTGTCCAGCCCGGGGCCACCAAGGGTGCGCTGCCTGGCTGAGTGGGTGGGGCCAACAGGGAGGGTGGGCGTGGTCGTGCTCGGCGCCACCTCCCAGAGGTCACTCCTGAGAGGACGCGCAGAGCCAAACGCCACCTCTGAAGGTTCGGGCGCTCCGGCGCGAACTCTCACCCTTCCCGTCGGCTGGGTCATGGTACTGGGCTGTTCCGAGTTCTGTTCTGTTGGGGCACAAGTCCTGAGAGCTGTAATATGGCGGCGCACAGCCCTGTGAGCTCTGGGACACTGGGGTGCACAGCCATGCGAGCTCTGTGGTATTGGGGTGCACAGTCCTGTGAGCTCTGTGGTATTGGGGTGCACAGCCCTGTGAGCTCTGTGGTATTGGGGTGCACAGCCCTGTGAGCTCTGTGGTATTGGGGTGCACAGCCCTGTGGAGCTCTGTGGTATTGGGGCACAGCCCGGCGAGCTCTGTGGTATTGGGGTGCACAGCCCTGTGAGTTTTGTGGTATTGGGGTGCACAGCCCTGTGAGCTCTGAGGTATTGGGGGCACACAGCCCTGTGAGCTCTGTGGTATTGGGGGCACACAGCCCTGTGAGCTCTGTGGTATTGGGGTGCACAGCCCTGTGAGCTCTGAGGTATTGGGGTGCACAGCCCTGTGAGCTCTGTGGTATTGGGGCACACAGCCCTGTGAGCTCTGTGGTATTGGGGTGCACAGTCCTGTGAGCTCTGAGGTATTGGGGCACACAGCCCTGTGAGCTCTGTATTTGGTGGCACAGCCCTGTGAGCTCTTGTGGTATTGGGGTGCACAGCCCTGTGAGCTCTGTGATTGGGGCACACAGCCCCTGTGAGCTCTGTGGTATTGGGGTGCTCAGCCCTGTGAGCTCTGTGGTATTGGGGCACACAGCCCTGTGAGTTCTGTGGTATTGGGGTGCACAGCCATGTGAGCTCTGAGGTATTGGGGTGCACAGCCCTGTGAGCTCTGTGGTATTGGGGCGCACAGCCCTGTGAGCTCTGTGGTATTGGGGTGCTCAGCCCTGTGAGCTCTGTGGTATTGGGGCACACAGCCCTGTGAGTTCTGTGGTATTGGGGTGCACAGCCCTGTGAGCTCTGTGGTATTGGGGTGCACAGTCCTGTGAGCTCTGTGGTATTGGGGCGCACAGCCCTGTGAACTCTGTGGTATTGGGGTGCACAGTCCTGTGAGCTCTGTGGTATTAGGGGCACAGCCATGCGAGCTCTGTGGTATTGGGGTGCACAGTCCTGTGAGCTCTGTGGTATTGGGGTGCTCAGCCATGTGAGCTCTGTGTATTGGGGTGCACAGTCCTGGTGAGCTCTGTGGTATTGGGGTGCACAGCCATGTGAGCTCTGTGGTATTGGGGGTGCTCAGCCCTGTGAGCTCTGTGTATTGGGGTGCACAGTCCTGTGAGCTCTGTGGTATTGGGGTGCACAGTCCTGTGAGCTCTGTGATATTGGGGTGCACAGTCATGCGAGCTCTGTGGTATTGGAGCACACAGCCCTGTGAGCTCTGTGGTATTGGGGTGCACAGTCCTGTGAGCTCTGTGGTATTGGGGTGCACAGTTCTATGAGCTCTGTGATATTGGGGCACGCAGCCCTGTGAGCTCTGTAATATGGGGTGCACAGCCATGTGATGTCTGTGGTATTGGGACATGCAGTCCTGTGAGGTCTGTAGTATTGGAGTGCATATCCCCTTGAGGTCTGTGGTATTGGGGTACACAGTCTTTGAGGTCTGTGGTATTGGGACAGTCCTGTGAGTTCTGTGATATTCGGGTGCACAGCCCCTGTAACGTCTGTGGTATGGGGATGGACAGTCGAGATTTCTGTGATTTGAGGGTGCCGACAGGCAGTGCACAGAGCCAACAACCTGCCATGGCCTCAACTCTGACTCTCTTGAGGGACATGGGCAGGGGCTTTGGGGGTCTTCTCAGAGGCTCCCTTGAGGGGCTTTTCAGAGAGGCTTCTTGCTCCCCAAAGTTTGCCCCATTCCTGACCCCCTGATTTTCACGAGACCTGAAGCTGCTGCCTGTCCTTGTCTTCCCTGTCCCTGGGGGGCCCTGAATCTCCCTGAAAAGCAACCATGGAGCCCCTCTATGTTTCTGGGGAGTGGGGGGCAGGGACCCAGCCCAGCACCACCCAGTCTCAGCCCCAGGCGCCTGTGCCACTGCCGCTGCAGGTACCTGGTGCTGGAGCACGTATCCGGGAGGGGAATTGTTCGACTACCTGGTCAAGAAGGGGCGCCTCACCCCCAAGGAGGCCCGCAAGTTCTTCCGGCAGATCATCTCCCGCCCTCGACTTCTGCCACAGCCACTCAATATGGTGTGTGCGGGAGCCAATGCTCCAAGGGAGCCCTCCCACCTGGGACCTACGCCCACACATCCCGCCCACTCCAACGTCACGCTCAAACATCCCGCCCACTCTAGTGTCACGCCCACACATCCCGCCCACTCCAACGTCACGCTCACACAGCTCGTCTGCCCTGACCCCGCGCCTCACAGCCCACAGCCTCGACCCTGTGCCCACACAGCTCACCTACCCTGATCCCGCACCCACACAGTCGACCAGCCCTGACCCTGCCTGCCCTGACCCCGCACTCCACACAGCCCGCAGCCCTCGACCCGCACTCCACACAGTTCGCCTGCCCTGACCCACCTGCCCTGACCCCGCACCCACACAACCTGCACCCTCCACATCCATTTGCACCTCTTGAGACCTGGAGGGATTTTGGCATCTCATTGTGGGGACCCTCAGCCAGGCAGAGCTGGGACACAGGGCGCAGCGGAGCCTCCGAAAGGTGTGGGGCTGCCCCCAGCAACCCCCAGCTCTCCTGTGTGTCCAGCCACAGAGACCTGAAGCCCGAGAACCTGCTGCTGGATGAGAAGAACAACATCCGCATCGCTGACTTCGGCATGGCCTCGCTGCAGGTGGGGGACAGCCTGCTGGAGACCAGCTGCGGGTGAGCGCAGGGACCCCCACGAGCCCACACTTATCCCCACATACCCCTCACTGAACTGCACACTCACCCCTGCCCCACTGGCCCCAACCCTGACCCTGGGTGCTGCCCCTGCTCGCTGCCGGCTTTCTGGTGCCTGTGTGGGGGGGGGAAGCTGGGCTGGGCCTCACAGCTAACAATTCCATTGCAGGTCCCCCCACTACGCTTGCCCCTGAAGTCATCCGGGTAAGTCACCACTTCCTGCGCTCTGCAAGGCGCCCTGCCACCGCCTCCCTCCTGACCCCCCGACCCCAACCCTCAGCCCCTTGTCCAGGCCCTGTGCCTGCACCAACGTGTGGGACCTGCTGTCCGTAGGGGGGAGAAGTATGATGGCCGCAAGGCGGATGTGTGGAGCTGTGGCGTCATCCTCTTCGCCCTGCTGGTGGTGGAGTGGCCCTACATCCGGCCCCTCCCTCCCCTGTGACTCCCTCCCACTGCCCCCGCCCTCACGGCCCCCTCCCCCCCCGGCAGGGGGCGCTGCCCTTCGATGATGACAACCTGAGGCAGCTTCTGGAGAAGGTCAAGCGGGGCGTGTTCCACATGCCACACTTCATCCCGCCCGACTGCCAGAGCCTGCTGCGCGGCATGATCGAGGTGGACGCTGCTCGGCGCCTCACGGTGCGTCCTGGGGGCAGCCACCACCAACTGCCACCTCCCCGGACCGCTTGGCCCCCTGCAGGGAGCCCCACACTGCATCGTGTCTGTGTGCATGTGGAGTAAGTGTGGGCTCAGAACTCGCCCCACATGCACACAGGTCATGGGTGTGTGCTTGTGTGTGTGAGCACATTATGGGGGACCAGTGTGTGCGTGCAGATGTTAGAACACACAAGTGAGCACATACATACCCCCAGGGGTATGTCCGTATGCATACCTGCACATACATCGGCATAGTAATGTGCCAGAATATGCATGAGTGCATGTATACACATGCCACGGGGGAGCGTATGGGCGCCTCCATGCTTTGGACCATGCTTTGCATGTTAGAAGGTATGTATACATATGTGTCATGAGTCTTGGTTTGTGGGTCATTACAACACATGAACAGGGCTATACCAGTGTGCCATAGACATATGTGCATGAGTGCATCCATGCATTTTAGAACACAGGTGTGTGAACATGTGTCATGAATGCGTCTGCTTAGGTGTGTATCCATGGATATGCTAATACACGGGTTTGTAAAAACTGTGTCATGGGTGGGTGTGCATGTCTCTGTGTGTTCTGACATAAGAATGTATAGACACCACAGGCATGTTCATGTCTGTAGGACATGGGTGTGCATGCACATGTGTACACGGACAAGCTCAAGTGTGTCAGAATGCACATAGGTATCTATATATATGTATGTTGTGGATAGACCTGGGCATGTTAAAGTACATAGGGTACCCATGTACACATGTCATGAATATGTGTATGGATATATGTATAGCTGCTATGGGTGTGTTCATGTGTGATAGAAACGTACTTTCACAAACATTTTTATGTGGTAGAACACAAGTATGTCATGAGTGTTTGCATATACACACCGATGTGTCATACATCATATCATAGGTGTTTGTACATCCATCCATGTGTCAGAATGCGCCACACATCTGGTATTAGAACACGCATCCATGTGTCAGAACACACATCATGGGGCCCGGAGTGATAGTCCAGCAGGGAGGGCATTTGTCTTGCATGCTGCTGACCTGGGTTTGATCCCCAGCATCCCATGTGGTCCCCTGAGCACTACCAGGAGTAATTCCTGATTGCAGAGCCAGGAGTAACCCCCTGAGCATCACCGTTTGTGACCCAAAAAGGGTGGGGGAACATCATGGGTCTTTGTACATCTGTGCATTAGAGCACATTTTTTTTTTTTTTTTTGCTTTTTGGGTCACACCCGGCAATGCTCAGGGGTTTCTCTTGACTCTTCACTCAGGGAATTACTCCTGGCGGTGCTCAGGGGACCATATGGGATGCTGGGGATCGAACCCGGGCCGGCATGGGCCGGCTGCATGCAAGGCAAACGCCCTACCCGCTGGGCTATTACTCCGCCCCCTTTTTTTTTTTTTGCTTTTTGGGTCACACCTAGAAATGCTCAGGGGTTACTCCTGGCTCTGCACTCAGGAATCACTCCTGGTGGTGCTTGGGGTACCATATGGGTTGCCGGGGATCGAACCCAGGTCAGCATGGGTCGCCAAGCGTGCAAGGCATACGCCCTACCCGCTGGGCTATCACTCCTGCCCTATTAGAGCACATTTCATAGGTGTTTATACATACATCCATGTATCTGAACATGCCACACATCTGTGTTAGAACACATTACACATCACAGGTGTTTGCTCGTATGCATCTGTGTATTAGAACACATCATGGGTGTTTGCTCATACACATCTGTGCGTTAGAACACATGTCACAGGTGTTTCCTTGTACACATCTGTGCGTTAGGAACACACATCACAGGTGTTTGCTTATATACATCTGTTTGTTAGAACACGTCACAGATGTTTGTTTGTCCACATCTGTGTGTTAGAGCACACATCACGGATGTTTGCTTGTACTCATCTGTGTTAGAACACATGTATGGGTGTTTGCTCATACACATTTGTGCGTTAAAACACACATCACAGGTGTTTGCTTCAACACATCTGCGGGAGAACACATGTCACAAGTGTTTGCTTGTACACATCTGTGCATTAGAACACACAATACAGGTGTTTGCTTGTACACATCTGTGTGTTAGAACACACGCTGTGGTGTTTGCTTGTACTCATCTGTGTGTTAGCGCACACATCATGGATGTTTGCTTGTACTCAGGTATCTGTGTTGATGTTTGTAGAACAAACATCACAGGTGTTTGCTCAGACGCATCAGTGTGTTAGAACACATTGTACATCATGGATGTGTTTTCACAGATATATCCATGTGTTCAGACAAAGCACATGGTGTGTGCACAGAGGCTGTGGGTGTGCACAGGTGCCTCTGTGGCGTGAGCCTGAGTGAGGGGCGTATCTCCAGGCCAGCCCCACTAGTGTAAGGGTCTCTGGGCTAGCGGTGTGGGTGCCCCAGTTCACTGGCCTGTGTCCTTGGCCTCCCCTGGTCCAGGGCCAGGACAACAGGAAGCTCCAGGAAGTTATTGGGTTGTTTGTGAGGCTGCCGTCCTCCATGCCCCAGTCGCTGTGAGCTGCGTGGGGGAGCAGGGTGTCATCCCCGGCGCCCACCCGCAGCCCAGCCCTGCCCTGGGCCCATAGCACAGGCTTCTGGGAGCAGACTTCCCCTGCAGCTCCTGTGCCCTACTTCCTTCTCTCTCTAGGCACTTCCTCTCCTGCCGGGCTGGGGTGCTGGCTGGGGCCTTTGAAGACACAGCCCTCCCCACTTCTCTCCCCCCCCCCAAGCTGTCTGCCTACTGCTTGCTTGTCCCCACACTCCCCAGCTAACGCGGGCCCCCCCTTTCCGCGTACTAACCTGTGTCTCTTTCCTTGTAGCTAGAGCACATTCAGAAACACACATGGTATATGTAAGTAGCTCTTCCTCCCACTAATCACCTGCTTTGCCTGTGGCCATGGCCTAGGGCCTGCTAGGAAAATGGGGGGGAGGCCAGCTCTCACCGGGTCCACGGGGCGGGGCTCTCAGGCAGGACACAGGGACAGCAGCAGGCTCTGGGGCCCCAGTGTCCCGGCCCTGGCGGTCCAGCAGTGACGGGCCCTGTGCGCCCACAGAGGGGGCAAGAACGAGCCGGAGCCGGAACAACCGACCCCACGCAAGGTGCAGATCCGCTCACTGCCCAGCCTGGAGGACATCGACCCCGGCGTTCTGGACAGCATGCACTCACTCGGCTGCTTCCGTGACCGCAACAAGCTGCTACAGGACCTGCTTTCTGAGGGAGTGCGGGGGGCCAGGCAGGCTGGGTGGGCGTCCTGGGCCGCCCTCCTGGCACTCATCCTCTGGGCCCTTCCCGCCGCTGCAGGGAGAACCAGGAGAAGATGATCTACTTTCTGCTCCTGGACCGGAAGGAAAGGTACCCCAGCCATGAGGACGAGGACCTGCCCCCGGAATGAAACAGGTACCAATCCTCCACGGGCCCTCCCAGCCTCTCGCAGCCTTGGTGCCCGGCCCCTGACCCCCCACTCTGTGCACAGACCCTCCCGGAAGCGTGTGGACTCCCGATGCTGAACCGACACGGCAAGCGGAGACCAGAGCGCAAGTCCATGGAGGTGCTGAGCGTGACCGACGGTGGCTCCCCAGTGCCCGCCGCCGCCGCGCCATCGAGATGGCCCAGCACGGCCAGAGGTGCGTGCACACCAGGCTGCCTGGGCAGCACGGTGTGGGTTGGGCTCCCCTCTGCTCTCTGGGCCCTGGCCACATAGCACCCAGGCTACATAGATCGTGTGTGCCAGGCCAGGCTGGAACAAGCTGCCCTTTGGGCTGGACTTAGGACTGGCAGCAGCTGGGCTGCTCTGTTGCTTTGGGAAGAACTGGCATGGCTCAGGCTGTATGGCAGAATGGGGCTGGGCTGGGCTCACTGGAGTACATGTGCTCAGCTGGGCCCCAGTGAACTCACTGTGCTGTCGTGAGCTCACAGAGTTGTCCTGTCAGACGAGGCTGGTTGACGCAGGGGTGATCTGAGCTGACCAGGTTGTGCTGGGCTGCGTCTGGGCTGGGTCTGTGTTCGGCTACATCTGGGCTGGATCAGTGCTCGGCTCATCTGGGTTGGGCTGGGCCAAGATGAGCTGAGTCTGGGCTGGGTCCATGCTTGGTTGAGATGGGCCAGGCTGGGCTGAGATGATCTGGCTTTGGCTGGCTTGGGCTGGGCTGAGTTGGGTTAGGCTGGGCTGAGCTGGGCTGGGCAGAGCTGAGTCCGGGCTTGGTCTGTGCTTGGCTGAGCTGGGCTGGACTGGGCTGAGCTGATCTGGCTTGGACTGGACTCATCATCTGGCTTGGGCTGGCTTGGGCTGATCTAATCTGGGTTGAGCTGGGCTAGGCTGGGGCTAGGCTCGGCTAATCACGGTTGGGCTGAATTAATCTGGATTGGGCTGGACTGGGCTGATCAGGTTGGGCTGGGCTAGGCTGTGTTTAGGCTCATCTGGATTGGGCCAGGCTGAGTTGGACTGATCTGAGCTAGGCTGAGCTGAGCTGAGCCGGGCTGATATGGGCTGAGCTGGGCTAGATTAGCCTCAGCTGGGCTGAGTTGGCTTTAGGCTCATCTGGGATGGGCTGCACTGAGCTGGCCTGTGCTTGGCTGATCTGGGCTGGGCTGGGCTGTGCTGTGCTTGGCTGGATTGGACTGAGCTGGGCTGAGCTGGACGGGGCTGGGTGGGGCCAGCAGGGGTCTGGCCATCTTCAGAATCCCCAGTGCAGGTGAGAGAGAATGTGGGAGCTGGCGACAGGGAGGCTGAGCAGGTGTGGCGTGCCCCAGGCCACCAGAGACAGGCCTCTGGGTGTGCAGGGCTGGGTGCGCCCTTAGGGTTGGGGCTTGTGTGCCAGGTCTGGGTGGGAGATGGGGAGAAAGCCCCAGGCCGCCCCTGACCAGCCCTGTGGTCTGGGCCCAGTGAGGCCACCTGAGTGTTTTCGGGAGTTGGAACCACAGCCTCAAGACCCCCGGAGGCCTCCTCAGCCAGGGGTCCTGACTCTTTGGATGCTTAACCCTGTGTGGATGTGTGTGGGCTCTGCATGGGGACAGGAGGAGCCCCCCCTGCACTCGGCCCTGGCTGCTTCTCTTGCTTGCTTGGGTGGACCCTCCTTGCTGGCCTCCTGCCTTCCCTGACCTATTGACCTCTCCCTCTCAGCACTGCCCACTCCAAGATTGTGGGGCAGGGCTTTGTGAGATGGGGACCCTCTAGATGCCTCCCAAAAGTCCTCGGTCCTAGGCCATCCCAGTCCACTGTGGCTTCTTCATGTGGCTTGGCCACTCAGGCTGGCGGTGACCCCTGGCCCCAACCTGACCAGGCCTCCCCTCCCGGGGACCCCGGCTCTGCTTCCTGCTCACCTGCCCCCTGTCTGTGGCAGGGCAGTAACTCTCTCTTCTCGCTTTGTTCCCGCTATAGTAAGACATTGTTCAGTAAAAGCCTGGATATCGCTGAAGCCCACCCCCAATTCAGCAAAGACGACAGGTACACATGCAGCCCCCGCCCGATCTAGGGCGGGCCTGGCTCCTGCCCTTTCCCTCTGACTCGAGGAGGCCTGAGGCTCAGGAGCGGGTTTTGGAGCCCAGCTGGGCTGCAGCCATCCTGTGCCAGGCCATGCTGGGCCCTGGGGCCAGGTGGACACTGTATCCCGGGGGCCAGCTGTGTCTTTGGCGCGCCTACCTGGGGACCCCGGAGGGACTCGGTGGCCTAGTTCTGCACAGGGCTTGGCCCTCCTGGCCGTCCCACCCCCACGCAGCTGCTTTCTGGGCTCAGGTTCTGCCCCTGCAGAGGCTGGGGTACTCTGCCCCTAGTTCTGTCCTGTCCCAGGTGACGGGACAATGGGGCTGCTCTGTCCAGTTTGTGCCTGGGGGGTCTGGAGGCCATGGTAGCCCAGCTGGAGCTGAGCCCCTAGTGAGACTGGGCTGCGGTGAGTGAGGTCTGTACCCCCAAGCAGTGTAGGGCAAGGAAGTACCGGGCTCCACGCGCTGCCCCTTGCCCTGTTGGCTTCCCTCAGCGTCGGCACAGGGCAGGGCCAGCAGCCCGGGCCCTGGTGATTGCACTGGCCCATGTGTGGCTGGCGCTCTCTGGGGATGCTGCTGGACCAGCCTGGACCCGGGGAGCAAGGTGGAAGTTTCTAGAAGCTCATGGTAGCTTTTACTCTGGGGCCACTCAGGAGGGCTAGGCTCTGACCAGTGGCTGCTGGGCCTCAGACTTGGGGCGCCCATGGGGAGCACAGGGTCCTGATGAGGGCCCAAAGGCTCTCCCAGCCTGCAGGGCCCACCTGGGGGCTCTGGGACTGGAGCTGAGCCTGCAGCCCCTGGCCCTGAGCTGCCCGTTCTGCACCCACAGGTCCAGGTCCATCAGCGGCGCCTCCTCAGGCCTCTCCACCAGCCCCCTGACCAGCCCTCGGGTGAGTGAACTCTGTGGCGTGGCTCCCCAGAGCACCGGGAGGGGACCCCAGGCTGGGCGGCTCTTGCTAACTTCACGTTCTCTGTCCTGTTGTGTCTGTGTCCATGTCCATGTCCTGTCCCTGCCTGTCCCTGCCTGCATGGGGAGCATGTGCTCGGCTCTTGCCCCCTGCCCTGCACCCTGCAGCCTGTCAGGAAGTTTGTCCTGCCCCCACCCCGGGCCCCGCCCCTGTGGAGCCAGAAGCCAGTTGGAGCCTCGCTCAGCTGGGACGCGTCCCTCCCTGCACAGGCAGGCCCCCGGCCCAGCCCCCAGCCCCAGCTGCCTGCTGTGCTCCACGCTGGTCCCACCTGCGCTCAGGCCTGGGCCCTAGTGCCTGGCTCCAGGGGCCTGCGGCTGGCCCGGCTCCTGCCCATGGGCTCTGGAGCCAACATCAGCTCTGTCCCCACCATGCAGGTGACCCCTCACCCCTCTCCGAGGGGGCAGTCCCTCCCACTCCCAAGGGGACGCCAGTGCACCCCCAGGGACAGCCCGGCAGGCACGCCCACCCCACGCCCCCCCAGCCCCAGTGTCGGGGGTGTGCCCTGGAGGACGCGTCTCAACTCCATCAAGAACAGCTTCCTGGGGTCCCCACGTTTTCACCGCCGGAAACTGCAAGGTGGGTTCAGGGTGCGGTGTCCTGTAGGTGGCTCCACGTGGCCTCAGGGCACTCATCCCTCTCTTCTCTGCCCTTCCCCCTTGCGCAGTGCCGACGCCAGAGGAAATGTCCAACCTGACGCCAGAGTCATCCCCGAGTAAGTGCCCGTGGACTCCCCCTTGGAAGGGGCCATCGCACCACACAGGGCCCTGGAGGCCAGGCTGGCTCCTGCTTCCCTGGGTTTACAGGAAGAAGTGTCTGGGCGGCGTGAGTCCAGGGATAGCCCAAAGCTGGCGCTGAGCCCAGGTTCTCGCCATAGAGCAAAGTGGGGCCACAGTGAGCACTGTAGCAGGAGTGGCCAGTGCCAGGCTCTGGACCAATGGTGGCCTTGTGCCCTCCCTCCAGGGGTGACAACAGGACTTGACACACTGACTCTGGAGGTGGGGCTGTCAGCTCAGCCCAAGGTGTGACACCTGTGACCCTGTCCCCCACCAACTGGTCACTGGGATCCCATGGTCCTCTGGGCCTGCTCAGCCGGGGACTGAGACAGAGCCCGACATCCTGCCCCCAGTTGGGTTCCAGCCTGTGCTCCTGTGCTGGGCAGAGCTGAAAGCTCTTTGCCACCACGGCCCAACTGCATAGTCCTCCAGGTCTGGGCACTGCGGGAGTGTGGAGCACGGGAGGCCAGGCCTACCAGAAAGGGCACCTGCCAGCCGTGGGAACTGGGCCTGGGGGACCCTGCACTTTAGCGCATCCCATGGCATGGGCCCACTCTCTGGCCCACCCAACAGCGGGACTGTGGGCAGCAGAGGACAGGGGCCGTGGGCAGCAGGGGACAGGGCCCGTGGCCAGCAGGAGGCATCCGTTTACCTGTGCCCTGCTCGGCGCCAGGTATGCCTGTTCAGTGATTTGTTTCAGTCTGTCCCAGGGTCAGCACTCAGGGTTGATCCCGGGGTCGGGTCAGCACTGTGGGTCTATCCCTGAGGTCACGGTTCAGGGTTCAGAGCCTCTGTGGACTAAGGGCCTGGAGGGCCTTTGGTCTCCCAGTGTAGAGGCTGCAGAGGGACCCAACCCTCTGCTCCAGGACTCTGAGGAGTCTGGTGCCATATGCGGCTATGAGGACGCTGAGTGCTGGGACAAGGCCCGGAGGAGAGTGGCCCCATTGCTGGGCCATGCAGGCAGGGGGTGGCCAGACCCATTCTCTGTCCTAGCCTCCACAGGCACCTGGTGTGGTGGAGGTGGTACAGAGTAGAGGGGTGAGGTCAGGGTGCAGGGATCTGGCTAGAGGTCAAGGTCCGTGGGGCCACAGTGTTTCCTGACAACACACCTCCTGCCCCAGGCTGGCCAAAAGTCATGGTTCGGGAACTTCATCAGCCTGGAGAAGGAGGAGCAGATTTTTGTGGTCATCAAGGACAAGCCCCTGAGCTCCATCAAGGCAGACATCGTGCACGCCTTCCTGTCGGTAAGGCTCGAGCTGTGGCTGCCGCCCCTGTCCCGCCACTGGGGCTGCACCTGCAACCATGTCCAGCCCCAACCCCAGGCCCCTTATGTCCACAGGGAGTCCCCCGTGACCGCTGTCCTGGGAGGCCCCATGCGGGACAGACTCCCCTCCTTCCCCCCACCTCAGGACACGTCCCAGGATACATTCCCTTTGCTCCTCAGCCCCACATAGCACTGCCCCCACCATCACCCGACATGCCGGCACCTCCTGCTGGCTAGCCGGGCACCACTAGGGTGGCCCTGAGGTGGCCCCAAGGTGGCCCTGAGATGACCCTGAGGTGGCCCTGAGATGTCCCTGAGGTGACCCCGAGATGTCCCTGAGGTAGCCCTGAGATGTCCCTGAGGTGGCTCTGAGATGTCCCTGAGGTGGCTCTGAGATGTCCCTGAGGTGATCCCGAGATGTCCCTGAGGTGACCCCAAGGTGGCCCTGTGATGTCCCCTGAGGTGACCCTGAGGTGTCTCTGAGGTGACCCTGAGATGTCTCTGAGGTGGCCCTGAGATGACCCCGAGGTGGCCCTGAAATGTCCCTGAGGTAACCCCTGGAGGTGGCCCTGAGGTAACCCTGAGGTGGCCCGAGGTGACCCTGAGATGTCCCTGAAATGACTCTGAGGTGGCCCGGGGTGACCCTGAGGTGGTCCTGAGGTGACCCTGAGGTGGTCCTGAGGTGACCCTGAGGTGTCCGAGATGTCCCTGAGATGACCTTGAGGTGTCCCTAAGGTGACCCCAAGATGTCCCTGAGGTGACCCCGAGATGATTCTGAGGTGACCTTGAAGTGACCCCGAGGTGGCCCTGAGATGTTCCTGAGATGTCAACATCAGCTCTGTCCCCACCATGCAGGACCAGTCTAGACCCGGGGAGCAAGGTGGAAGTTTCTAGAAGCTCATGGTAGCTGAGGTGACCCTGAGATGGCCCTGAGGTGACCCCTGAGGTGACCCTGAGGTAGCCCCGAGATGGCCCTGAGGTGACCCCGAAGTGGCCCCGAGGTGGTCCCTGAGGTGGCCCCGAGGTGACCCCGAGATGTCCCTTAGGTGGCCCTGAGGTGTCCCTAGAGATGTCCCCTGAGGTGACCCCGAGGTGGCCCTAAGGTGACCCTGAGATGGCACTGAGATGTCCCTGAGGTGGCCCTGAGGTGACCCGAGATGTCCCCTGAGGTGACCCCGAGATGTCCCTGAGGTGGCCCTGAGATGACCCCCAGATGGCCCTGATGGCCCTGAGGTAACCCTGAGATGTCCCTGAGGTGACCCCAAGGTGGCCCTGAGATGGCCCTGAGGTGGCCCTGAGATGTCCCTGAGATGACCCTGAGGTGGCACCGGGTGACCCTGAGGTGACACCGAGGTGGTCTGAGGTGTCCCTGAGATGGTCCTGAGGTGACCCCAAGATGTCCCTGAGGTGACCGCGAGGTGGCCCTAGAGGAACCCTGAGATGTCCCTGAGGTGGCCCTGAGGTGACCCCTGAGGTGGCACTGAGATGTCCCTGAGGTGACCCCCGAGGTATCCCTGAGGTGACCCTGAGATGTCCCCGAGGTGACCCTGAGGTGACTCCGAGATGGCCCTGAGGTGACCCGAGATGGCCCTGAGGTGTCCCTGAGGTGACCTGAGATGGCCCTGAGGTGACCCTGAGGTTGCCCCGAGGTGGCCCTGAGGTAACCCCTGAGATGTCCCCGAGGTGACCCTGAGGTGGCCCCCAAGATGTCCCTAAGATGACCCTGAGGTGGCCCTGAGATGTCCCTGAGGTGGCCCTGAGGTGACCCCAAGGTGGGCCTGAATGTCCCTGAGGTGACCCCCGAGATGTCCCTGAAGTGGCCCTGAGGTGGCCCCGAGGTGACCCGAGGTGGTCCCTGAGGTGGCCCTGAGGTGACCCGAGGTGGCCCTGAGGTGACCCTGAGATGTCCCTGAGGTGGCCCTGAGATGTCCCTGAGGTGACCCAAGTGGCCCCTGTGGTGACCCTGAGATGGCACTGAGATGTCCCTGAGGTGGCCCTGAAATGTCCCTGAGGTGGCCCTGAGGTGACCCAGAGATGTCCCTGAGGAAACCCTGAGGTGACCCCAATTGTCCCTGAGGTGGCCCTGAGGTGACCCCAATTGTCCCTGAGGTGGTCCTGAGGTGACCCCAAGGTGGCCCTAAGGTGACCCCGAGGTGGCCTTGAAATGGCACTGAGATGTCCCCTGAGGTGACCCCTGAGATGTCCCCGAGATGACCCTGAGGTGACTCTGAGATGGCCCTGAGGTGACCTGAGATGGCCCTGAGGTGACCCTGGAGGTTGCCCCTGAGGTAACCCTGAGATGTCCCCTGAGGTGACCCCGAGATGTCCCTGAGGTGACCCCGAGGTGTCCCCTGAGGTGACCCTGAGGTATCCCTGAGGTGACCCTGAGATGTCCCCCGAGGTGACCCTGAGGTGACTCCGAGATGGCCCTGAGGTGTCCCCTGAGGTGACCCCGAGATGGCCCTGAGGTGACCCTGAGGTTGCCCAGGTGGCCCTGAGGTAACCCTGAGATGTCCCGAGGTGACCCTGAGGTGGCCCCAAGATGTCCCTAAGATGACCCCGAGGTGGCCCTGAGATGTCCCTGAGGTGGCCCTGAGGTGACCCCAAGGTGGGCCTGAATGTCCCTGAGGTGACCCCGAGATGTCCCTGAAGTGGCCCTGAGGTGGCCCCGAGGTAACCCCAGGTGGTCCCTGAGGTGGCCCTGAGGTGACCCCGAGGTGGCCCTGAGGTGACCCCGAGATGTCCCTGAGGTGGCCCTGAGATGTCCCTGAGGTGACCCGAAGTGGCCCTGTGGTGACCCTGAGATGGCACTGAGATGTCCCTGAGGTGGCCCTGAAATGTCCCTGAGGTGGCCCTGAGGTGACCCAGAGATGTCCCCTGAGGAAACCCTGAGGTGACCCCAATTGTCCCTGAGGTGGCCCTGAGGTGACCCCAATTGTCCCTGAGGTGGTCCTGAGGTGACCCCAAGGTGGCCCCAAGGTGACCCCCGAGGTGGCCTTGAGATGGCACTGAGATGTCCCTGAGGTGACCCTGAGATGTCCCCGAGGTGACCCTGAGGTGACTCGAGATGGCCCTGAGGTGACCCCGAGATGGCCCTGAGGTGTCCCTGAGGTGACCTGAGATGGCCCTGAGGTGACCCTGAGGTTGCCCCCAGGTGGCCCTGAGGTAACCCTGAGATGTCCCTGAGGTGACCCCGAGATGTCCCTGAGGTGACCCGAAGTGTCCCTGAGGTGACCCTGAGGTATCCCTGAGGTGACCCTGAGATGTCCCGAGGTGACCCTGAGGTGGCCCTGAGGTGACCCTGAGGTGGCCCAGAGGTGACCCTGAGGTGGTTTGAGGTGACCCTGAGGTGTCCCTGCGATATCCCCTGAGGTGACCATGAGGTGTCCCTGAGATGTCCCTGGAGTGGCTTTGAGGTGACCCCCGAGATGTCCCTGAGGTGACCCCGTTGTCCCTGAGGTGGCCTTGAGGTAATCCCAATTGTCCCTGAGGTGGCCCTGAGGTGACCCAGAGGTGGCCCTGAGGTGACCTGGAGATGTCCCTGAGGTGACCCCGAGGTGGCCCCAAGGTGACCCTGAGGTGGCTCTGAGATGTCCCTGAAGTGGCCCTGAGGTGACCCCCGAGAGGCCCCGAGGTGACCCCGAGGTGGCCCTGAGATGTCCCTGAGGTGACCCAGAGGTGGCCCTGAGGTGACCCCGAGGTGACTCTGAGGTGGTTTGAGGTGACCCTGAGGTGTCCCTGCAATGTCCCTGAGGTGACCATGAGGTGTCCCTGAGATGTCCCTGGAGTGGCTCTGAGGTGACCCGAGATGTCCCTGAGGTGACCCTGAGGTGACCCCGTTGTCCCCTGAGGTGGCCTTGAGGTGATCAAAATTGTCCCCTGAGGTGGCCCCTGAGGTGACCCCGAGGTGGCCCTGAGATGTCCCTGATGTGACCCAGAGGTGGCCTTGAGGTGTCCCTGAAGTGACCCCCAGGAGACCCCGAGGTGGCCCTGAGGTGACCCCAAGGTGGCCCCGAGGTGACCCTGAGGTGGCTGAGGTGGGCCTGAGATGTCCCCTGAGGTGACCCGAGGTGGCCCTGAGGTGACCCTGAGTTGACCCCGAGATGTCCCTGAGGTGGCCCCGATGTGACCCCCGAGGTGGTTTGATGTGGTCCTGAGGTGGGCCCCTGAGGTGACCCCGAGATGTCCCTGAGGTGGCCCTGAGATGTCCCTGAGGTGACCCCAAGGTGGCCCTGAGGTGACCCTGAGATGGCACTGAGATGTCCCTGAGGTGGCCCTGAGATGTCACTGAGATGACCCTGAGGTGGCCCTGAGATGTCCCTGAGGTGACCCCGAGGTGGCCCTGAGGTGACCCTGAGATGGCACTGAGATGTCCCTGAGGGGCCCTGAAATGTCCCTGAGGAGACCCTGAGGTGACCCAGAGATGTCCCTGAGGAGACCCTGAGGTGACCCCGATTATCCGAGGTGGCCCTGAGGTGACCCCAATTGTCCCTGAGGTGGCCCTGAGGTGACCCCAAGGTGACCCCCGAGGTGGCCCCAGGTGACCCTGGGGTGGCCCGAGGTGGTCCTGAGGTGACCCTGAGGTGTCTCTGAGATGTCCCTGAGATGACCCTAGGTGTCCCTGGGGTGGCCCTGAAGTGATCCCGAGATGTCCCTGAGGTGACCCCCGAGGTGGCCCCTGAGATGACCCTGAGGTGGCCCCAGGGTGACCCTGAGGTGCCCCAGGGTGACCCTGAGGTGCCCAGGTGGTCTCTGAGGTGTCCCTGAGATGACCCTGAGGTGTCCCTGAGATGACCCTGAAGTGTCCCCTGAGGTGACCCTGAGATGTCTCCGAGGTGACCCTGAGGTGACCCTGAGATGGCCCTGAGGTGACCTGAGATGTCCCTGAGGTGACCCCGAGATGTCCCTGAGGTGACCCCGAGGTGACCCTGAGATGTCCCTGAGGTGACCCTGATTGTCCCTGGTGGCCCTGAGGTGACCCTGATTGTCCCTGAGGTGATCCCGTGGTGGCCCCGAGGTGGCACTGAGATGTCCCCTGAGGTGACCCCGAGGTGGCCCTAAGATGACCCTGAGGTGGCCCCCAGGGTGACCCTGAGGTGGCCTTGAGGTGATCCTGAGGTGTCCGTGAGGTGTCCCTGAGGTGACCCTGAGATGTCCCCGAGGTGACCCTGAGGTGACCCCTAGATGGCCCTGAGGAGACCTGAGATGTCCCCTGAGGTGACCCCGAGGTGACCCTGAGGTGGCTCTGAGATGTCCCTGAGGTGACCCTGAGGTGACCCCGAGGTGGCCCCGAGGTGACCCTGAGGTGGCTCTGAGATGTCCCTGAGGTGACCCTGGAGGTGACCCGAGGTGGCCCTAAGATGTCCCTGAGGTGACCCCAGGTTGCCCTGACGTGGCCCTGAGGTGACCCCGAGGTGGCCCTGAGGTGACCCGAGGTTGCCCTGAGGTGGCCCCTGAGGTGGCCCGAGGTGACCCTGAGGTGGTTTGAGGTGACCCTGAGTGTCCCTGAGATGTCCCTGAGGTGTCCCCTGGAGTGGCCCTGAGGTGTCTCTGAGGTGACCCTGAGGTGACCCCGATTGTCCCCTGAGGTGGCCTTGAGGTGATCCCAAATGTCCCTGAGGTGGCCCTGAGGTGACCCCAAGGTGGCCCCCGAGGTGACCCTGAGGTGGTTTGAGGTGTCCCTGAGGTGCCCGTGAGGTGTCCCTGAGATGTCCCTGGAGTGGCCCTGAGGTGTCTCTGAGGTGACCCTGAGGTGACCCGATTGTCCCTGAGGTGGCCTTGAGGTGATCCCAATTGTCCCTGAAGTGGCCCTGAGGTGACCCCGAGGTGGCCCCGAGGTGGCCCTGAGGTGACCCCGAGGTGACCCTGAGGTGGCCCTGAGGTGACCCTGAGATGTCCCTGAGGTGACCCCGAGGTGTCCCTGGAGGTGGCCCTGAGGTGACCCGAGATGGCCCTGAGGTGACCCCGAGGTGGCCCTGAGATGTCCCTGAGGTGATCTCGAGGTGGCCCTGAGGTGTCCCTAAGGTGGCCCTGAGGTGACCCGAGGTGGCCCTGAGATGTCCCTGAGGTGGCCCTGAGGTAACTGAGATAACCCTGAGGCCAGCCGTGTCCCTGAGATGTCCCTGAGGTGACTCCGAGGTGGCCCTGAGGTGACCCGTGGTGGCCCTGAGGTGGCCCTGAGTTGGCCCTGAGGTGACCCGAGGTGCCCTGAGGTGGCCCTGAGGTGACTCCAGGTGGCCCTGAGATGTCCCTGGGGTGGCCCTGAGGTGACCCCAGATGTCCCTGAGGTGGCCCTGAGGTGACCCGGTGGCCCTGGAGTTGTCCCGCCTCCCCTGCAGATCCCCAGCCTCGCCACAGTGTCATCTCACAGACGAGCTTCGGGCCGAGTACAAGGCCAGTGGGGGCCCAGCCGTGTTCCAGAAGCCGGTGAGGTTCCAGGTGGACATCACGTACACGGAGGGCGGGAGGCCCAGAAGGAGAACGGCATCTACTCGGTCACCTTCACGCTGCTCTCAGGTGAGATCCGGACCGCCCCGCCGACTGCCCTCCCCGCCGCCAGCCGCACATGTCGCCCTGTGCCCTCAGGCCCGAGCCGCTTCAAGAGAGTGGTGGAGACCATCCAGGCCCAGCTGCTGAGCACGCACAGCCCGCCCCCCAGCGCACCTGTCAGGTGAGCCCGCGCCAGGTAGGGCCGCACCCAGGCACCCGGCCCAGCACCTCGCACTGAAAGGTGCCTCTTGTCCACTGTAGAGCCCCCTCCAGCGCCAGGACTAAGCCGAGGCGCTGGGCTTAAGGGCCAGAAGGTGGCCACCAGCTACGAGAGTAGCCTCTGACGCTGGCAGGTGGTGTCCGCCCCGCCGCTGGGGCAGGGAGGGGGTGCGGGCAGGGCCACAGGGGGAGCCAGGCTGGCCCCCGGGCCGCCCACTCGCCCCTGCCTAGTCCCGCCACATGTCCCGGCCAGGCAGCCAGCACCCAGATCGCGCGGACACAGGCAGCGAGCACGTCCGGGGCAGAGGACCGAGGCCCCCAGGCCCGGGCTGAGGCCTTCCCGGCGAGGCGGGAGGGCGCCCACAGGTGCTGGGCAGTGGCCCTGGCCCTCAGTGCCGCAGGGACCCACAGCAGGCGTGGCGCCAGTTTCGGAGGCGGAGGCCTGTCGGCCCCACCTCGGGCTCCTTCTGTGCTTCCGTGTGGGCTTGGGAGGCCCCGCGGCCGCCAGCCCCCTCCGCCATCCTCATCCCATTGTCTGTCTGCCACTCCTCCCCGTGCCTGGTCACCCAGGGGCGGCGGTCGGCCGGAAACCGCTGCCCACCGTTCAGACACCCAGGTGGATGTTCTGCCCTGGGGCCCAGCTGGCAGGGAAATCGAGGCAGGCAAGGCAAGAGCAGTGTCCATCGGCCAGCAAGGCCCGGCAGGGCGCACGTGGACATGCCCCCACCCTCCCCCTCACCCCTCACCGAAGCCTCCAGCCTGGGTCCATCTGGCCAAGTCCTCCGCCAGTCTTGAGCTGCTTCCCGAGGACGGAGCCCAGGTTCCTGGGGCACCGGCAGCTCCCAGGAGCCTGGGAGGCTAAACAGGGTCAATACTGAGCCCAGCATAGGGTGGACCAGACCAGGAACGGGCAGCAGCACAGGCGAGGCCGGTGGGGCCACAGTGCGGGGGCAAGGAAGCAGAGGCCAGCACAGCAAGCGCCACAGAAGGGCCGGGTCAGAACAGCTGAGGCCCGCACTCAGGGCAGTGGACAGAACCTCAGCCTTCCACTGTCCACACGACTCCACTCAGTGGCCAGCTGGTCCCTCCAAGCCCTGCTCTGATGGGTGCCCACCCTCTCTGGAGTCCACCTACCCAGGCTGGCTTCTTCCGACTCGGCCCTGGGCACTTACTTACCCATCCTGCCCGGAAACCCGCCTCCGGATTCATCTTTACTTGGGCTCGCTTCACTCCCAACTCTGCCGGCCAAGCCCCCGCCCGCCACGGGCCCCACCCTCCCCTGGAACCCCCACCACCACAGGCCCTGCCCACCCGTCACCTCCCATCAAGCCCCACCCACTGTGGCTCCGCCCTCATTTGAGCCCTGCCCACTGCAGGCTCCACCCTCCCCGTCAAGCCCCACCCTCTGCAGGCTGGGCCCTCTCGTTTGAGCCCCACCCACTCCCGGTTCTCTCATCAAACCCTGCCCACTGCAGGTTCCACCCTCACCGTCAAGCCCACTGTGGGCTCTGCGGTTTCACTTTAGCCCCGCCCACTTCCCCGTTCCTCCCATCAGGCCTCGCCCGCTGCAGGCTCCGCCCCTCCAGTCCTGCCCACTTTGGGCTCTCCCTGCTAGGCCCGCCCCGCCCGCGGCCCGGGAAGACTTTCACATGTGTCCCCTCCCTCTCCGTTCTGTGCTCCAGACACCACTAACTGTATGGAAATGATGACGGGAGGCTTTCCAAATGTGGTAAGAACCCCCACGCTCACCTGGGCACCCGCTGCCTGCAGCCACCCCCCCACCCGGGCTGTCCTGGTGTCTGAGTGAATATGGCACAGGAGGCTCTGCCCAGGTACCCACATCCGGATTGCCCGCACTGCCTTGGCCGCCACCACACGGGGCCCAGAGCAGGAGCAAAGGCCGGTGAGGGGCCAGTGGGTCTGGGTCAGTGTGGACAGGTCCTGGGGCAAGAGCTGGCCTCAGGCCCACACAGTTGTGTCCGCACCGCTGGCCTGCCTCTGCCCTTTCCCTGCCCTCAGGACATCCCCTCTGAGATCCGCTCTGCCTGCCTGACTCCGCCCCGGACCTTCCATGCCTGTCCCCCATCTGTCCATCTGTCTGTCTGCTGCTACCACCCTCCCCCTACTCCCCGTGTCGCACCCTGGCGTCTGGGGAAGGGGCTGCAGGCCTCCTGGGAGGAGGGAGTCAGGACACCCCCAGGAAGCACCCACGCCCCAGCTACCAGCTGAGTCTCACCCAGCACACCTGCTTGACGCCGGCCTAGTGGATGGTGGCCGGCCGAGTGCTGCCGGGTCGAGCGCGCATGTGGCCGTGGTGGGGACTGGCCAGCCTAGGACGAGGCATCCCCACGCCCGGGCTCCGCTGTCCTCTACAAGCTCACCGCCGGGTTTTCACTCAAGGATAAGGCCCTTCCGTTCATTGGCTTGTTTGTTCTCTCTCCCTCCTTCCTCTCTCTCCCTCTCTCTTTTTATTTCTTTTTTGTCTTCTGTGTGCCTAGGCAGCCCATTGGGTAACTTCTTTGACGTAATTAAACAACTTTTTTCAGACGAGAAAGAATGGGCAGGCGCCCAGGCCCCCAGCACCCCCAAGCGGAGTGCCCATGGCCAGCTCGGTGACTCTGCGCCGCTGGCCCTGGCCCTGGCCCTGGAGGGACGCCGAGTACCCAACGGGCACGGACACGGCTAGAACGGGCCGCCGCCCGCTGCGAGCAGCCTTAGACACATAGCCCCCAGCTCAGCTCCCACCGCCGCCCTGCGTGGACTGGGCTGTGCGTCTGCCCATGCGGACGTGAAGCAGGGGAGAAGGAAGGGGGGCGCTTTCTCTCGCTGTCTGTCTCTGCCTGTGTCTGATGAACTCACTGTTTCCGCTCTGATACCAGGAATTGCCCCGAAAGCTAACATGCTACTCCACGAGGCCAGCCTCTGTGCTCTGCGCCGGATACCAGCTGACCGAAGGCAGCTGCCATGGACCCCTGCTGCTGCTGCCCATAGGCAGCGAGGCCTGCCCGCCCTGCGTCCAGCTGCCAGTGGGCAGCTGCGCCCAGTCTCAACACGCATGGCCACAGAGAGCTCCCAGCTGGAGACACCTCCTCCACGCAGCCTGCCCAACTCAAGTGCTGGCTGCCCAGGGCAGGGGTGGCCCGCAGATTTCTCTGGGGCCCCCTCCACAGTACCCGCGACCTACCACCACCGCACCCCAAGTCTGCATCCCATCACCACTTGGGGCTCTCAATGCCCAGGCCTGGCTGCAGTGGACACATACCTAGAGACCCAGTGCCCACCCCCCAGCTGGCCAACATCAGTGTTATTTATTCGCTGTTTTAACTTATCGAGGTTCTTCTCTGTTCAGGGAAGGGCAATACTGTCCTCTTCCTTCCGTCCATCCGTCCTTCTGTCTTGGGCTGAGGTGTCCCTGGACAGAGCTGCGGGGACCGCAGGGGGCTGGCTGGGGTGCGGTGCCGCAAGCTACTGTAAACTTTAAAGAATTCCTGCAAGATATTTTTTATAAACTTTTTTCTTGGTTGTTTTTGGGGTGGGTGGGGAGTGGCGAGGGCGGCAACTTGTTTCCGTTTCTTGCTCTTGGTTCTTTCTACACACATATAAATAGATCTCTATATTCAGAGCCCGCAACCCCCGCCCGAAGCCTCGCCAGCCCGGGCCCGCTGGGACGGGCACGCTCTGGCCCCTGCCCAGGCCGGGCTGCCTGCCCGCAGCAAGGGGTAGAATGATGGCCCAAGTGGCCCCACCCACAGGCCACAGCCGATGGCAGCACCTCGGGGTTTTTTATTAAAATGAAAAAAGGAAAAAAAAAGTAAAAAACCGAAAACAGCCAAGCCAAGGACGAGAGCGCCGCTGCTGCCTGACCGCTGCATGCCTCCGCTGCGCCGCTGAGCCGCTTCTGCCGCTCCAGACGGACTGTGACGCTTCGGCTCCATCCACCTCCGACCTCGAAACACTTGACCCCCTGGACCGGCGGGCCACGGGAAGGGGCTCCTCCACCTCGGGGCCCCAAAGCAATACCTCCTGTTAGCGCTCCGCTCGTCCTCCGGACACACGCAGACGTCAGAACTGGATACTCCCACCCTGTGTACCCCCTTCCAGTAACTGTGAGCAACCTTAGTTCGGAACAATAAACTCCTTCAGTGCAGCCTCGGGCGCGAGTGTTGAGGGAGGGTCGGGGTCACCTGCTCCACTGCCTGGCTCGGCGCTCAATGCAGGGGACAGCCCCAGTTGGGACAGCGCCTGCTCACACCACGCGGCCACCCTGGCTCTGGGTCTCCCCTGGGGACGTGCCTTCTCCCCAGCCCATCCTTGGCCGGAAGACAGGGCTCCGTGACCTGAAGGGTATGCAGGGGGCTGCTTCCCCAGGGTGTGGACAGTTCAGAAGCCAGCCTGGGCGAGGGGTGCCTGACACTTTCGCTGCCAGGCTGACCTTGCGGATGCTGGCATTTCTGCCTGCCTGGTCATAACCAGCTCAGTGCCCAATGTCTGTCTGAAGACGGGTTGTGTGGGGGGTGTCCCAAGGGATGCAGTCAGGCTCACCTGCACACAGCCTAAGTGTACTCTCTACCTGGCACTGGCATGGCAGCTGCATGGCCCGCCCTGTGCATTGTCGAAGCAACAGGGGCACGGGCGGAGGCTGGGCTCCGCTGCCCAGTGAGTCCCGCCTACCCACACCACCCCCAGCCCAGAACAGTGAGGCATCAGCGGGGCACTGTTCCCAGGTCACTCCCCATAAAGACCCTTAACAGCAGGAAGTCATGAAAGATTCCTCTAAGACCCCTTCACCGAGTCATCTAATATATACACCATCTGTACCCGACTGACTAACGTCCCAGGGTGCTGACCATGCACCCTCGATGGTGAGTGACCACATGCCCAGAGCCCTGTATACACACCCTTGGGGCTGTGACCTGGAAGTGACCACATCCCAGGGCCCTGAACACACACCCTCAGGGCAGTGACCCAGTGACCACACAAACCCTCGGGGCTATGACCCAGTGACCACATGCAGTGACCTGTGCATGCACCCTCGATGCCCCTCAGAGCCATAACGTGACCGTGAGGAGGCCCTTAGCTCTCTGTACCATGCTTTGGGCCAGTCTATGTAGCAAAGCCACAGGTAGGACCAGGGGTGGGTCACAACCTTGAGGAAGGCAGATATCCTGGCACTGCCCTGCCAGCTGTGAGGAGTGGACACTTCCACTTCCTGAGGTCAGAGGGACAGTGCAGCTCCAGGAGGTGTTGGTCCAGTGCCACGTGCAGAGCCCCTCCGTGGGCTCTCAGCAAGAACATCACCAGTGACAGAAGGCGGGACGGGTGCTGAGGCGCTAGGGTGGCCTGCACACGGGAAGGGGAACCCAGTACCGGCCTCGGGTCTCTCTCCAGTGTGTACCCTCCTGCTGGGCCCAGGGATGGGGCCCCGCACACCCCCAAGATGCTGAGCAGACACACAGGCACTAACCTGACGATTCTTTATTCCCACCAAACAGGTGAGTGGAGCAAGCTGCTACCCCCCGCCAGGCCAGCTGCCCCACACAAAGCCCAAAGGCCCACTTGCTCATGGACAGAGGCCTCCTGGGGAATAGGGTCCAGAGGAGATACCAGGGCAGCGGGCCCTGGGCACTGCGGTCAAGCAGTTCCTGGCCACCAAGAGTCCTTGCCAGACAAGGCCGGAAAGGAGGGAGGCCTGGAAACAGCCGCTAAGCGGACACGGTGCGGAGCCAGGATCCTCCTTAAGAGCCACGGAGAAGGCGGTCGAGAGCGTGGAGCCCCTGGTGTCTGCCCACCGGGCTGAGCTTCCCGCACAAGGGGGCCATCGGTGCGGCCAGCGTCCCTCGCAGACCTCCTGCTGAGCATGCCCGTCGGTGCGACGCGCAGAGGCACATCCCACCGTCTCTGCACGCGCACCGGGGCCGGGCTCACCTCTCCTTCACATGGTTCTGTGCCCCTGCGCCCCGCTGGCCCCGTCCCTCCAGCCCCGCTGCACAGCACCTCTGTGAGGTCGTCCATGACCGCGGTCTCTTTGGGGTCGAGCAGGTTGAACTCGCGGGCGAAGAGGATGAAGTGCACATAGAGCGTGTTGAGGTGAGCGTGCAGCTCCAGGGCCAGCGTCTCCTTGAAGTGGGCTGAGTAGATGTGGGCCAGCACGTGGAACAGGTACCTGCAGATCCGCTTCACCAGCGACTCGAAGGAGCTGGGAACTCCCGCCCTGGGGGCAGGAGTGTCACCGGGCGCCCCACCCGGCTGGCCCGAGCACAGTAGCAGCTCGCCCGACCCTGCACTCACGTACCATACTTGGTGGGGAACACGTCTCCGTCGGTCACCAGCTTCTGCACAGAGCTCATGACGAAGTCCACGTACTGGGGCGCTGTGCACTTCACCTTCCGCCCCGCTCATCATACCAATGGTACTGCCTGTGGGCACAGGGGGTGTCACCCCACGCCCCGCTGGGACACAAGGGCTGGGCAGGGGGTGGCTTTCTATTGGCCCTGGTCAGACCAGGTTGGGGCACATCCTTCTGCAAGCAGCACCAGCTTCACACGTATCCATGATCTCACAGGCTGCCCTAAGTCCTGACCCCTGAGCACACACAAGACCGAGTCCCCACCCTCGCCTCCAGGGACATCCTGCTCTGTGGCCTCCACCCTCACACACAGGCACTTGGCGGGGCCGACCCATAGGGAGGGTAGCCAGGTACAATCCCGGAGACCTTCCATGGCCCCACGTGTGGTCTGACAGTGGGCCCACCCACTTCCCGGCCAGCCCAGCCCCAATCCACGGGAAGCCACGGAGCCATGAGCCGCCTGCCAAGGGCCCCCACCAAGGTACCCAGGCAGGAGGCTGAGACCTGGCCCCTCCCCGGCCTCTTCTCCAGGGAGGCCCATGGGGATGCCAGGCTGCCGGGAAGCAGACAGAGGAGCAGATAGGTCCTGAGGAGCCCTCAGCACTTGCCTCAGCATTCCCTTAGCACTTCCAGCTGGTCCTGCTCAGGGCCCTCCCCTAGCCAAGGGACTGACCAGGGCCTGCTGCACTGGCTTTGCTGCCCCCTCCGCTGCCCTTCAGCATTTGTCAAGGATCGAAGGGCCACACTGGCCACCTCCTGGACTTGGACACCTGCTGTGTCTGCTCCACTGGCAACAGGCTTTATCCTGAGTAGGGAAACGGTCTGGCAGGATCCCGAGGCCAGTTTCTTGGCAAGACTAAGGAGCATCAGTCAGTGTCCTCAGGCCTGAAGACTGTGCAAGGCCCAGTGGACCCTGGGGTCTGGCTCTGCTCTAGCAGGACAGGCCTATCCACTGCACTGCTGGGCCCTGAGTGATGGGCAGCGCAGCACCCACGTGGTCCAGGCAGGAACGAGCTGGAAACCATGTCTGACAACCTCGAGGCACAGCACCCACATGGCCCAGGCCTGTGGCTGGACAGGCACAGCCAGTGGGAGTCTCAGCCCGAGACAGGGTGCTTCCACACTCACTGCGAGTCACGGCCACACTTGCTCATGGCAGGGTTTGCGGCTCCACATTCTTGGGTGCTGGGACATGGGCACTCAGGGTCAGTCCCACTCGCTGCTGCCACCCTTCTGTCAGTCCAGGCTGACCTTGACACCAGGGTGTCCAAGGATTTCCTTCCTCTCTTCATTTGAACCACGAACCTGGGTGGTTTCTGGTACCTTTGGGCAGATTCTCACTTTACTGGTTCCCTGTTGCGGCACTTCAGAGTCTAGCTCCCTTCCCAGTGAGTCCTGAAGCCACTCCTGCACCTTGGCCTGCACTACCCCTCCCTCCCTGAACCCTTCCCTGCTCCTCTCCCTGCGGCCTTCCCGCCTCTCCCCTCTCTGTTCCTCCAATCTGTATTCTTCCCTGCTCCTCCCTCCTGTTCCTCTCCCTGCACCCTTTCCCCTCCCTCACATTGCTCCATGCCAGCCGACCTCATCCCCGCGAAACTCCCTCCAAACAGGCCTGGGTTGGGGATTCTCCTTGCCCTCTCAGAAGCTGAGCCCAAGGGCCTCACCCTCTAACTTCCTTCAACTCCATGTGGTTTGTGCTGTTCAAGCTTCTCAGAACGGCAGCCTCTATCGCTCACTAGAGATCTTCCGTCTTCACGGAGATAGCTCGCGATCTTGCTGGGCCACGGAGCAGCCTCACGCAGTGGCGCACATTCAGGGTGGCCCCCGATGTCGGCACCCTCTGAGCACTTCCCAGACATATGACCACTCCCCACAGCCTTTGGCCACATCCTGAGCCACTTCCAGCCCTGCCAGACAGCAGTGGACATTCTGGTTCTCTTTACAGGCCTGGAGGGTGCTTTTCAGGGCAGAGAGCAGGGCTGTGCATGACACCCACAGGGCACCACTGATGCTGCTGGCACCTAGCTCTGAACTCGGCCATCCAGGGCAGGACACCCAGGGCTGAGATCTGGTCACAGCTTGCTGTGCCCTGACCAACCCAGCAGGCTGCTAGCACCGTCCCCTTCTTCAGATGCAGCCCCGATACTCTCCTCGGCTCCTCTGACTCCTTCTGCCTGCTCTGAGCTTGCTGCTAGCTTTCCTTTTCCTGCCTCTGAGCCTGCTCCAGCCACAACACACTTCAGAGTCGGTCCACATACAACTCCAGAGCCCGATCCCCACTCACGTGTTGCACACGGCCATGGTCTGGCAGGCCTCCCCGTGCAGAACTCGGAGATGGTGCTGTACTGAAGGTTCACGTGGATGGAAGAACGTTGTTGCTGTGGGAAAGGGGGGTATGAGGGCCTGCAGCTGGTCCGTCCCATGTCCAGGCCCCTCGGGCCAGAGTGGCTGCTGCTCGCAGAGTAGACACACATCATTAAGAGTTGGACACCAGTCCCACACAGGCCAGGGGGTTGAAGGGTGATACCAGCTGTGCCCACTCTGGACGCTGAGCCAGGACAGAGGTCACGAGTCCCTGGGAAGAACCAGCACTCCATAGAGAATGCCCTGGGGCATTCTTGTAGCTTGGGGCCTTGTAGCTGAGCCACGAGGGGGTGAAAGCCCTTGCCCTGCACACATACATGCATGTGGCTACACACGCACGTGTGCACATGAACATACACCTGTAGGTACATGCATCCACATGAACATGAGTGCACATACGTGCATAAACACGAACGCAGGAGCAGATAAATGTTCACAAGCATACATACACACATGAATAAACAGGCACATACAAGTACACATACACACGAGCACACATGCACACATGAGCATGCATACACGAGCACACACAAATGAGCACATATTCATACGAACACACATGAAGACACATACACACAGAGCACACACACCACACACATGAGATGTATGAACACCCTGGGAGCCCGCCTGCACGCACTGTTGCTCGCCAGCCACTCGTTGAGGTCTATCTCACGGGCAGCACCACCAGCTCCTTGAAGGCGAAGTCAGTGACCCTGGCCTTGGTGTACTCGGGCTCCAGGTACACCTTCTTCTCCTCAGCTGCAGGCTTCTTCCCATTGGGCTTGGCTTTAGACTTCCTGAAAGACAGGTGGGGTCACAGATGAGGGAGGAGCCACCAGCCCATAACCACTAGGTGCTGGCCTGATGTCCTAAGGGTGGGTGGCCAGGTAGCTCTGGGACTCTGCAGGGAGGTGGGGACACTCCAGCCCCCACATGGGATGGATCACCCTGGCCCCCAGACTCCCTGCAGTGAGGTCCAAGTTCCGCTGGTCCAGACAGCAAAGGCAGTCTGGGGTGCCTCCGGCAGCAAAGCTCAGAGCTCAGCACTCAGGGCTGGGTGTGGCAATGGCTGGGGCCCAGAGCAGACCTGGAGACACGTCCTGAAGATAGGAGCAGTCTGGAAATCCTTGGCCCACAGCAGGGACGAGCAGAAGTGGACCGCTGTTCATCCAGGGCAGTCAGAAGACTGCCTCCCCACCCCTGGCAGGAAGGAGTCAGCCTTCCCTCGGGCTCTGGGGGACAGTCCCTGCGCCTTACCAACAGGTTCTGTGCGTTTCCTGTTTTGAAAGTTCTCATGGTTTACTCAAGAGAGGGAGAAAGGAAAAATGCTCCTCAGTGCCAGGAACATTCCCTCTGGCTCCCTCCACAGAGCTTTGCCTTAAAAAGGCGCTCACACTCCACTCGGGGCACTGCATGGCCAGTGCCAGGCAGGCGTCTGTGTGATGGGACCAGAGCAGGCTGAGATGGGGAAGCCTTGGGTGGGGGACCGGACAGAGCCTCCTGCCTGCTGGGAACAGAGGCCCACACTCCACTTTCCCAGGCCACCCTGTCTGCAGAACTGTGCTGGCTAGAGGGCTCTCTGAGTCCACAGTCCTGAAAGCCCTGCACCCACCCTGACATGCCTCGGTTGGGCAGTAGGAGTGAGGGCCTGCTGGAATAAAGGGTCCTGCTGCTAGGAAGGCCCCAGGGGCTGCCTGTCGGGCAGACGCAGGAGCAGGGTCCCTGACACTGACCTCTCTGGGCCCAGGACCCCGAGCTCTGCTCACACTAGTCCCAGTGAGCACAGCTCCCAGCCCAGGGGTACCCCACAGCCCATCAAGGCCAGAGCAAAGCAGAGGCTGGCCTTTCCTGGGGTACTGTCCTCAGGTGCGGCAGGGCTGAAGGAGGGGACTGGTGGCAGACACAGCTGGGCAGGGCAGATCTGAATCCCGAAAATACACTCCAGGTCCCTGGCCTGCCTGAGACCACCACAGCCCGGAGTAGGCCTTTCCCAGCCCCGCTGGCCCCGCCCTGGCTGTGAGATCATGGGGCACCCTCTTCCAAACGACAGTCCCTTCCCTGTACCCCCACTCCTGCAGCAGGCACTTCTGGCTGGGCACCAGGCCAGGGAAGGCACAAGAGGCACCTAGGCCTGTCCACACCCCAGGCTTCCCTCTGCCAGGAATCTTCCGGAACACTCCAACCCAATTCTGGCGAGGATGTTGGCCTGGAAGTACCAAGATGGAGCAGGCAGAGGAGGGGCCCAGGGCCAGGATGAGCCTGCCCATCCACACGTGTACACAGACACACACACACACACACACACACACACACACACACACACACACACACACAGACAGGTGCACACAGGCAGGCAGGTGTACCAGGGAGATCCAGGTGCACACAGGTGGGTGGACAGTGCACTCGGTGAGAAGGCAGATGCCTCGGGAGGAAAGCTGGGTGTACATGGTGGGAAGACAGGTGCCCCAAGGAGATGCAGCAGCATGCAAGTGGAAGCCAGGGGCTCACAGGTGCTAGGACTGGAGGCCTCGGAAGAGGCAGGGGGCTCACAGGTAGGAAGACAGGTACACATAACTTGCATACACTGCCTACGAAGTTCTGTTCTGTTCTGTCCTGTTCTGAACCAAGAGGAGGTTCCTGCCTGCCCCATACCGGTCTCCTGCCTGGACAGACAACCTGGCGCTGCAGCCAGAGCGTAGGGGGCAGCTATGGCCTGTGCCCACGCACAGCAGCACAGACATGCAAAGAAGCAGGGCCGGTGGTCCAGCACCTGCTGTGCAGGAGTGAGCCCGACTCCCAGAGCCAAGAGCGGGTCCCAACTGCAGCACTGCCTGTGGGCACTCCAGCTCTCCTGCCCAGGTGCCCTCTGGTGGGCACCAAAGGCAGGCAGGAAGGAGGAGCTTCTGGCCACAGCAGAGACCATGCAGGGAGAAAGGCTGGGTCTGCTCAGTGGTACCTAGCTTGACTGCCTGTGGCACAAATCCCACACCAGGAGGGAGGAGGAGGCGAGCCAGTGGTGGCCCTGCCCCAGCACATGTGGACACAACAGCATGGGCACCCTTTCACGAAGACACAGGGTGGGGGTGGGGTGCCAGGAGGGATGAGGCCAGCAGGGTGACAGGGCCAGGAGGCAGGTGACAGGAGCCTAGGAGGAGGTGATGGGGACCCAGGAGGGGTGAAAGGAGCCCAAGAGGGGATAATGGGGCCCAGAGGGGTGATGGGCTGAGTGGGGAGATCACTGTTACGGGAGGCCTCTGCACAAGTGCACACAGTCATATACAGATACGTGCACAGACGTTTAGACATGCATATACACCCACAGGCAGAGCCTGGCAAGCTACCCATGTCGTATTTGATATGCCAAAACCCAGTAACAATTATAGCCCTCATTACCATGATCTGAACGAATGGTTTGAGGCTCTTCGTGTTCCTGGAGTGAGCAGATGCCCTTGGGCTACACTAGCACGAAGTATGGAGATGTTACTGGTGCCCGCTCGAGCAAATCAATGAACAACGGAAGACAAGTAACAAGTGATACGCCCACAGACACTACAATACACAGGCAAGCATTCAGGCACATACAGAGACAAGTAGTTACATGTCACAGACATGTACAGAGGCATACGTGTGTATAAACAGACACAGGCACAGAGGAACAGACCTGGGTGTGCATGTCAACACACTGGAAGTACCACTCCCCAGTGGTGTGCAGGCATGTCCTGGACAGACCCTTCTCTTCTGGACCCACAAAAGGGGCTGCAGGCCAGGGACACTCAGGCAGGCTGCCCAGGTCCCCCATAGCCCACTGTGCCTGCCCAACCAAGCTCACCCCCTGGTACTCACCCCCTGTGAGATGCCAGGACTTGCTGCACCTTTCAGCCCCTGCCAGGCCATTGCAACTTGTGCCAGTCCAGAAGGCAACAAGTTCAAAATCCCACCCTCTGCACTGCAGGATTTAGCTGCAGCTCAGCGCCCAGGCAAGAGGCAGACACAGCCAGGGCAGGGCCAAAGAGAGCAAGTGAGAAACTGGTAAGAGGAAATAGCAGAGCGGAAACGTTTGGGTGGGTGAGGGGCAGGCAAGGAGACAGGACCCATCCAGGCAGGCTGGGTGGGGCTGAAACTCTCCAGACTGGCTTGGGGCCCCACGCACGGGGTGCTAAGCCACCCCCAGTTCCCAGGCAACAAAAGAGGTCTGGGGCCCAAATCCACAACCCTGAGGCCACATGACTACATGGTGCAGGGGAGGGCAGGGACCATGCCTCACCCTGGTCACTGCCTGCCCCTGGGACCGCCTAAGGCTCTGGAGAAATGGACACCCAAGGCACCTCAGAACAGCTTGACCCCACACCCAGACCCGCACTGCTGCTCCTCTCTGCTGGCACAAGGCAGGTAAAGTGCACATCAGGGAGCAGAAAGGGCCTGGCTGCTCGGAGGACAGCCACATCCCCTCCCATGTGAGCTCAGGGGCCATCTTCAGTGAGACCTGCCCCTCACACACACACACACATCCAGCCAGGCTGGGAGACAGAGTTGAGTCTGGGCCCCACTTCCTGCCGGCACTGGCTCACATCCCTGGACTGGCCACCTGCTACAGCCTGCAAGCTGCAGGGGCAGGGAGGGCCCCAGTGACAGCACCCACAGGTCAACAGTGGCCTCACAGCCCTAGCAACCAGGAGGCCCTCACATTCAGCCCCACATCCTGGACCGCGGTCCTACGTCAGGCTTCTGTGGTGTGCCCGTGTGCACACCCACATGTGCCTGTGTATAAGTCCATGTGTACAAGTGTGTGCCCAGGCGATGCCCTGTGCCTGTGTGGCCATGCGTGCATGTGCCCAGAGACCTGGGTTTGGAAGGCAGCTCCATTCATTCAGGCTTCTTGTGGGCCCATTCACAGGACAATGTGGCCCCTGGGACAATAAGGGGCAAGATGTAGCCCGGCTGTCCCTCAGCTGGGCTGGAACCACTTTCTTTTTTTTTTTTGCTTTTTTGGGTCACACCCGGCAATGCTCAGGGGGTTACTCCTGGCTCTGCACTCAGGAATTACTCCTGGCGGTGCTCGGGGAGACCATATGGGATGCCGGGAATTGAACCCGGCCGGCATAGGCCGGCCGGCAGTGCAAACGCCCCTACCTGCTGGGCTATTGCTCCAGCCCCTGGAACCACTTTCTGGTTTTTTTTTTTTTTGGGTCACACCCAGCAATGCTCAGGGGACCATATGGGATGCGGGGATCGAACCCGGGCCAGCAAGTGCCGCCGCCACGCAAGGCAAACGCCCTACCCGCTGGGCTATCGCTCCAGCCCCTTGGAACCACTTTCTGGCCTCATGCTCAAATGGGAGCACGGGGTGGGAAGGTAAAAGGAAGGGGCAGATCCCAACTGGCCCCTCTGAGCACAGGACTCACCTCTGGGCCTTTTGGGGTTCCATGTGCAGGGCCGAGCCTCATGGTGCTCCAGCATGCACCCCACAGTCAAAAGTGCCCTGCCACTTGGTTCCAGGGACACACAAGCCCTCCGGCCTGGGAACCCCACTGCTCTATCAGCCCCAGAGGTCAGACCCTTCCAGCTGCATCCTTGGCTACCCCACATGCCATGGCAGACCTCCACATTGAGGACCCTGGCTATGCGTTCAGCCACCTGACAGGGTGCATGGAACTCCCAAGATAGGCAGGAAGGCACCAAGCTGTACCCACAGTGCCCTCTAGTGGATGTAGAGCCCTGTCCACATAGGCTGCTGTCCCTGTCCCTCAGGAACCTCTTCCCTGGGGGACAAGACAGCAGAGTCAATACTGTGGCCAGGCACTGCAGCCCCTGTCTCTCAAACAGGAGGGGTAGAGGCACATGTCCCCACATGGCACCTGACCTCCGACAGCCTCGACTCCATGGACAGTAGGATGGTATAGGCCGACACCCTGAAGGAGGTTCCAGACCACCAGGTAGGCTGTGGGGAAGCACGAAAAGCTGGCAGGGAGCGGAGCTTCCCGTGAGGCACCCAGTCGCACATTGAGGGCCACAGACCAAGAAAATAGCAAGTCGTGAAGGGGCCAGCCTCGGTACACTGGGGGAAGGACGGACAGACACACACCACCCCAGCCCCAGAACCCAGCACAAACAGGCTTCCCCAGACACTGAGACACGCTGTGGGTGTGGCAATGACAGGTAAAACCTGTGCAGTAGCACATGAGAGTCCAGGGGAAGGCACCTGCCCACACCCATGCCCGCCCACCCACCACCTCCTTCCTCTCTCTCCGCTGCCCTGTTTATTCTCCATCTCATTGTTCCACTTCCTGCTCCAGGCACATCCCTGGAGGAATCGGTGCAAAGCGCTTGGCACCCCTCCAGGGCCACACCCACCCTTCCTCCACGTTTTCCTCTGGGGGCAGCTGAGGGCCCAAGTCATGAAAGCCAATGGCTAGTGACTAGGCTGCGTGGAGGTGTCACTAAGCTCTAGCCAGACAGCCCCCTCATAGTTCCCCGGTTTGGAGACCGATCGAGACACCTGGAGGCTTAAAGCCAAAGACAAAGGCCCTCCGGGTCCCTGCTCAGTTGAGGACAGGAATGAGCCAGGCAGCACCAGGGTCCCGACAAGACACGGAAGACGGGGGGCTCGCTGGGAGACAAGTGAGGGCTGAGGGGTGCTGTAGGCCACTGCTGCAAGCTCAGAAGCCACCACCCATCCCAAGGCTCTAGGGCCCTGCCGCAGGTCTGCCAGCAGAGCTCCCAAGCACCCTATAAAACACTGTTCGCCATGGAAGGGTCTGTATAAGTAGGGGCGGCCTGACCCCAGAAAGTCCCCCCTGCAAGACCAGCCCTTGAAAAGGCAGGATGGGGTCCCTGGGAACCTGTCCCTAGAGGTTCAGGGTCCTGCAAAGACCCCTGAACAGGTCCCTGGAGGAGCGAGGAACAGCATAGTGGCCTTCTGAGGTGATGGCAAAGTTCTGGCATTCAATTGACACACGCTAAAAGCAAGTAAGCTTGGTGGCATGTAAATTATACCTCTAGGAAGCTGCTAGAATTGGTGCAGTCACCAGCAAGTTCAGTCTGTGACCTCACAATCAGATTCCACCTTGGCCACCAATACCAACTCCTGCCGGGAGGCAAAACACAAGAAAAATAAACGCAGGGCAGCTCGGATCTCTGCAGAGACATGCAGGGACAGAGCAGCCCGCCCTTCCTGAAGGCCAGCAGCAGAGGCTGCCCCGCAGGCCTCCCACAGCTCCGCCCAGCTACACCCAGGTTCCTCTCCTGCTGCATTGAGGGCCAAGGACTCCAGTCGCAGCTGCTGTGTTTTTCTGAGTCTCATCAGGTTGTGCTCAGGGATCACTTCTGGAGATGCTTGGGTACATTCAGGATTCCAGGACATGGAATCTGGTCAGTCACGTACCAGGCAGACACCTTCCTCCTGGGCTGTCTCTCCAGGCCCCTCGGACCCCAGTTTCTCAAAATGTGAGTGTCGATCCCAGATGGGGTCACAGGACTGAAAATCTTAACAATGTGTTTCACAATAAGTGTCTTTATGATGATGATCAGAGGTATAAGACACAAGTACATTTTATATGCCTGTATCCGTGATGCCCCAGAAAGCTTTCAGGGTGAACGGGCCACGCCTGCTCCAGGTGAGTGGGACAGGAGTCCCCCAGCTGCATCCTACCTCGAACACTCTCCTCAGGCAGGGCAGGGGAAAGGGTGCCCTCCCCTGCCTTCCTAGGAACTCAGAAGCTTCGGGTCTTTCACGGGAGCAGGCTCGGCTCAGGCGTCCCTTTCCTACGGCCCTGCCCACATCACACCTCTCTTCGTGCGGGCCTGGCCAAGTGTGCAACGGCTGGCATGGCTGAGCAATGAAGAGAAGACGGCACCGTTCCCAGTCAGAACGTACTCCCTGTGGACAGACAGACTAGCAACCACCCTCCTCCAACAGCAAGCACCGTGCCAAGCAGAGCACAGGACTCTCAGTATCCACAAGCAAGCCCCACTGGTGCCTGCCCTGCAGGAACTGCAGCTGAGCTAAAGCGCTGCATTACTCAGCACTGCCAGCAAGGCTTTTCCTAGGGGCAGCAGACTTCAGGGACCACAGAAGGCGGGGCTGCCTGCTACCTCCAGGTCACCTGAGACTATGGGAAACACAGAAGCTTTGACAACTAGAACCAGATCCCAAACTGCCAGGTTGACGCTGAATGCTGTGGATTAACAAGAAAAAATAGTTCCTCAGCTCACTGGGCCAAAATCCAAGAAAAGGACCAGGGGTGGCCTGAGATGGCATTGAACACACAGGGCCACGGGTCTGACAGTGCGAGGATGGGGTGTCAGTGTGTGGTTCCTGGGGGCCGCCTCTGCACCAAACAAAGCACTAAATAAAGCACACAGGGTTTGTGTGTGTGTGTGTTTCTGTTTGGGTCACACCAGGCAATGCTCAGGGGTCACTCCTGGTTCTGCACTCTGGAATTACTCCTGGTGGTGCTTGGGGGACCCTATGGGATGCTGGGGATTGAACCTGGGTCGGCTGCATGTAAGGTAAATGCCCTACCCGCTGTGCTATCACTCCAGCCCCTGTTGTGTGTTTGTGACAGTGCAGTGTATACAAGACAGTGCGGGGGTGTGGGATGTGCACGACAGTGTACAGAGTGTGTGTGGCTCCAGGGGGTATCTGTGCCCTGCACTTTTCCCTCAACCCTGCAGCTGCTTCCAGTCTCTGCATCAAGCAGCAGGGGTAGGGGGTACCCATGAGCCCACCTCAAATACAAGCCTCCTTCAAGCCCAGGACTCAACAAGTGGAATCACAGACCTCATGGGGGAGTGGGGGGTAGCAGTCACAAATCATAGCTCAGGACCCCTTAAGTATTCTAGTCACGTGGCTCAAATACTCAGTGTGCACATGCAGGTCCTTCACGCTCACAGCCCTTCACACTCACACAGCCCCACACACTCACAGCCCTTCACACTCACACTTCACACAGTCCCACACACTCCACAGTCCTGCTCACCTGGGTCTCTGGTACCCCAGTCCCACACATCCAGGTCCCTCACACCACACCCACAGTATCACACGCTCATAGTCCCTTACACCCATAGACCCAAACTTTCAGGTCCCTCAAACCCAGAGTCCCACACATCTGGGTTCCTCACCCAGTCTCAAACACCGAGATCCCTCACACCCACAGTCCCACAGACCCAGGTCCCACACACCCGGGCCCTGCACACTCACAGTCCTGCACATCAAGTCCCATACATCTGAGCCCACTCACCCACAGTCCTGCACACCCACAGTCCCAGACACTCAGGCCTGCACAACCACATCCTGCGTACCTGCGCCACAGTCCCTGACATCCACAGTCCCCACACCCATAGTCACGCATACCCATAGTCCTACACATCAACAGCCCCTGACACCCTCAGTCCTACACTTCTGAATCCCAATCACCCATAACCCCACATACCCACAGGCCCAGATACTTACAGTCTCCCCCACCCAGTGTCCCACACACCAGGGTTTCTCACACCCACAGTCCCACACACCCGAGTCTCTCACACCCACAGTCCCACACACCCGAGTCTCTCACACCCACAGTCCCACACACCCGAGTCTCTCACACCCACAGTCCCACACACCGAGGTCTCTCACACCCACACACCCACAGTCCCACACACCCGAGTCTCTCACCACCACAGTCCCACACACCCGAGTCTCACACCCACAGTCCCACACACCGAGTCTCACACCCACAGTCCCACACACCAGGTCTCACACCCACAGTCCCACACACGAGTCTCTCACACCCACAGTCCCACACCAGAGTCTCTCACACCCACAGTCCCACACCCGAGTCTCACACCCACAGTCCCACACACCCGAAGTCTCTCACACCCACAGTCCCACACCCGGAGTCTCACACCCACAGTCCACACACCGAGTCTCTCACACCCACAGTCCCACACACCCAGAGTCTCTCACACCCACAGTCCCACACACCAGAGTCTCACACCCACAGTCCCACACACCCGAGTCTCACACCCACAGTCCACACACCCGGAGTCTCACACCCACAGTCCCACACCTGAAGTCTCTCACACCCCACAGTCCCACACCCGAGTCTCACACCCACAGTCCCACACACCCAGTCTCACACCCACAGTCCCACACACCTGGTTCTCTCACAGCCACAGTCCCACACCCACAGTCCCACACACCCAAGTCTCTCACACCCACACACCCACAGTCCCACACACCCAAGTCTCTCACACCCACACACCCAGAGTCCCACACACCCAAGTCTCTCACACCCACACACCCACAGTCCCACACACCCAAGTCTCTCACACCCACACACCCACAGTCCCGCACCCCCGGTTCTCTCACACCCACAGTCGCACACCCGAGTCTCACACCCACTCCCACAGCCGCACACCCCGGGTCTCTCACACCACAGCCCCACACCCCCATTCCGCACTCCCGGGCCCGCACATTCGGTCCCACACACTCGCGTCCCGGGTTCGGGCCCCTCCGTCCCCGCAGAGCAGCCCCAGCGCTGCCCGTGGCCCGGAAGCCTCGCCCAGACGGCGGCCTGGTCAGCAGAGCCCGGCCGCGGCCCCGGGGCAGGTGACAAAGGCCGCGCTCCCTCAGCCCAGCGAGCGTCCTCTCCTGCCCCCACCGGCCCTGGCCCCGTACCCCCGTGTCCAGGCTCCACCCGGCCGCGGCCCAGGACAGGAACTGACCCGGGCGCTGCTGCAGCACAGCCCAGAGGTGCCTCTCAGGGCCCGCCCGGGCCAGGCCGCCTCTGTCAGGAGGCGGCGGCTTCTCCGATTCCCTCAGAGGCGGACAGGGAAGCGACCGGGCGGCCGTGCCGGCCCCCACCCCGGGGTCCCCGCGCCCCTGCCCAGCGCCGCTGTCCTTCTCCTGTCCCTCCTCTGGCCGGCCCGCACCCGCGTGCTTGGGCTCCGGAACCGGCTTCCCCGCGGCGCCCGGGCGCGCGTGGCCGCCGCCCGGCTCGGCACCGACCCGCTCCGCGTCCCGCCCCGCCCCGGCCCGCGGCAGCGCGTCGCCCGGCCCGGCCAGACCCCTGAGACGCCCCCTCGCCGCCGCGCCGCCGCCCGCCGCCGCCACTTACCCCATAAGCCAGTCCATGGCTGCGCGGGGCCCGCCACCCCGCGCCCCACACGCTCCGCCTCGGCCCGCGGCGGCCGGAAGTAAACACTCGTCCGCACACACCGCGCGCGCGCGCCGCCGCCGCCGGACGTGACGTGACGAGCGCGCTGCCCGCTGGGAGATGTAGTCCCGGACGCTGCTGCGCCCGCGCGGGCCTCCTCGAGGGCGGGCGCCGGGCGTCGCTTTATCCAGTTCTGTTCACACCTGTGTCCCCAGGCCCCCCTGATTCTAACTGACCCCACTGTCCAGAGATGTCCCCAGCCCTTGGCAGGACCGTCCCCACGCTCTGACTGTCCCTCTGCCCACTCGCCGTCCATTCCATCGGGATGTCCCCTGCACCCTGCTGGTCACTGGGTGGCTGGCTCTTCTCCCTCAGACTGAATAAGGGTCAGCGTACTAGGACATTTGAGGCTTTGGGTCTAGCCCTGGGTGACAATGAGCAAGGAGGGACATTTGGGCACAAACACTGTCTCTATGCCCAGGACGAGGTCTGCACCCCGTCTGCAGGGGGGCCGTCCCCGCCTGCACAGCCTCAGGGTCTGCACGGGAGGGGCCTCCCCAGCCTGCACAGCCTCAGGGTCTGCACGGGAGGGACTGTCCCCCGCCTGCACAGCTTCAGGGCATCGTGCTGGTTCTCACCCTTCCACAGCTGAGTGTCCAGACTCTCATATGCACTGCCCCTAGGAGGACCCTCTGTCCTCCCCAGGGTCAACCTGTCCTGGAGGTTCCTGCCAGGCCAGGGTCCGGCAGGGGGAAGGTGGAGCACTTCCTGGAGCTCCCGCGAGTGCTCCCTCCCAGGCCTCAGGCGCCGGGCCTCTTCTCGGGGACCCTCCATACCCCCATGAGCCTGGTCCCCTGCCCCTAGATCAAAGCGCCTCATCTGTAGTCAGGCCCTGGGGGAGCTGGGTTGGCCCCCAGGCCTCCGCTGGGCTCTCCCCAGCTTCCAGCACCCCAGTTCAGCCCTCAGCGCAGGTTTCTAGAAGAGCAGCTTGCGCCAGCCAGAGCACGCCAGCTGGGCGCGCGGGTCCAGAAGCCTCTGCCCTCCGGTCCGCCACCTGCCCTCCTAGATGGACTCTGCCCTCCCTGGCTTTGAGCACATCCCTGCACCTGCCTTACAGGGAGCAAGACACTCCGTCCGGAGTGCGCCCTGGGGTGGCGGGGCTGTGGGAGGGACAGAGGCTCTCAGAAAGCAGCGCGCCCCGCTTTTCAGACCTAAGGGTCCAGGAAGCGCGGGAGAGAAGCGGAGCTGGGGCCGGGCGGTGGGGGCGCGGGAGGCCCTGGGCTGCGCAGGGGCTGCAGTGCGGGGCGGCGGGGCTGGGGTGGGGTGCGGAGTAGTTGCAGGGCGTAGGAGCTGCTGTGCACCCGCCGCTGCAGGGCCCGGCTGGGGGTGGCAGGGTTTGCGCTGCTCGCGGCGGTTCGGGCGGGACCCTCCTCTGCAGGGCGTGTGGGGCCGAGCTGGGGCGGGCAGCGGCAGAGGGCACTGCGGAGCCTCGCCCGCCGGGTGGGGCGAGACTGGCGCGCTTGGCGCGCGGCCCGGAGGTCTGCCCACCGCGCGTCCCGGCTCGCAGTGCGCCCGCGGCCGCCGCTAGGGAAATTTCGAGGGTGCACGGGGGTAGAAGTGGTGACTCGGGGAAACGGGGTGCAGGCTCAATAACCGGGGTGCAGGCTCAATAACCGGGTGAAGCCTCAATAACCCGGGTGGGGCTCGGGAGCCGGGGTGCGAGTGCAAGAGCCGAGTTAGGGGCGCGCGGAGCCAGGGTGCGGGACGGGGCTGTGGGGTCGGCAGCACGGAGTGGGGGCTGCCCTTTTCCTGGATCCCGGTTTGCAGCCGGACAGCGCGCGGGGCTGGAGGGGCTGTGGGACGCTTCCCTCGGAGCCGAGGCGAGGGCGGTGCACCCAGTCCACTGTCCCGACCCTGCCCAGCCCGAGCCTCCCCATCCAGGCCACCCCACCCCACCCGCCTGCCGCGGCCGGGGGTGGGGGTGAAAGCGCTCCCCTCGGCTCCTTTTGCCGAGAAGGGCTCCAGCTGGGTCTCAGAGACTGTTTGATTGTGGTGTATTTACTGGGCCGGTGCCTAACTATCGTCCGAGTGGGGAGAAGCGGTCAGCAGAAGTGTCACAGAGGTAGAGGGGGTGTCCTCCCTGGAGAGCGTGCTGCCACACCTGCGGGCAGCTCGGCCATGTGCACAGACCAGGCGGAAAGAGTGTGGGTGCAGGACAGCACTCACCCACCTGACTCACCTCCGGTTCCCGGCTGGCTCCCCCACCACTGCCTCTCCCTCCTTCCAATACCCATCCAGCTCTCTCCAAGGCTTCCGCTGACCCACACATCCGCCCTCCAGCACCCAACCTCCCTTAACCCTTCCTTCACCTGCCCAACACCCATTCACCCCATTCTCCCTCCAACATCCCCACCTACTCCTTCCCCATCCACCACGACCCTTCGATCCTTGGGGCTGTCCACTCCTCTGGCTTACCATGGATCCCACCACCACACACTCCACTGACCACACACTCCACCGCCTCCCCTCCCATCACTATCTGCCATTCAGCGTCCACTCACCACCCACCCATCGCCCTGTCCACTCGTCACCCACCCATTGCCCTGTCCACTCACCACCCACCCATCACCCCGTCCACTCACCACCCACCCATTGCCCTGTCCACTCACCCATCATCCGTCCATTCACCACCCACCCATCGCCCCTGTCCACTCCGCCCCCTGCCACCCACCCATCACCCCGTCCACTCACCACCCACCCATCGCCCTGTCAACTCGTCACCCACCCATCGCCCTGTCCACTCGTCACCCACCCATCGCCCCGTCCACTCCTCCACCCTGTCCACCCACCCCGTCCCTCACCACCCACCCATTGCCCTGTCCACTCACCCATCATCCCGTCCACTCACCACCCACCCATTGCCCTGTCCACTCACCACCCACCCATCGCCCTGTCCACTTGCCATCCACCCATCACCCCGTCCACTCACCACCCACGCATCATCCTCTCTCACGCACTCTCTCACTCCCAAACCCACAGCCTAAGAGCCTGACAATTCACTATCTTCTACAGGAGGCCCTGATGTGAAGTACTTGCTTGCTGGACATCCCTTTCAAGACCCCTGGACATCAGCAGAGATGCTGGCCATCTGAATGACTGGGAAAGGGCCTGGTCGCTTGTAGCCAGCTTGCCCCTGACATCAGCCAAAGCGCCCAGAATGTGCTTTGGTTCTTGCTTCTGTGTCTTACTGTGAAAGCGCCGAATCCTAGCCACTAGACCACCAGGGGAGGACTGTGTCTTACTGTGAAGAGCCTTCCCCAGCCCTCTGCACCTCCCCCATCGGCCCCAGGCCCGGCTGGCTCAGGACACCCTGCAGGACAGGACGGGAGGGGCTCGCTCAGGACACCCTGAGTCTTCACCCATGGCCAGCCTCTCCCCAGTCCTGAGGGCTGGTGCTGTGGTGCCTCTAGCACTTACCTGGACAGTGTCGCAGCTCTGGCTCCTGGCTGTGCAGCCCATACTCTAGGCATTGCTGGCAGACAGCACAGCTACCAGCAGGCAGAGAAGCCACAGACAGCCCCTCCACCGCCACCCGCCTCGAAACTCACAGGTGCCAGATGCTTAGCTGGGGCTGGGGCCTGCAAGCAGACCCAACACCAGCACAGCAGATCGGGAGACCAGGGCAGGTACTGGACAGTGTGTGTGGGTGTCCTCAGGGACCATCAGGGACAACTCACGGCCACATGCTCTCCCCTTGGCCCACTCTGCTGGTTCTTTAGGAGCTGGGTCTGTGTCAACATCTGCCTGCTTGGGGCTCCTCCTGTCCTGCAGGGTGACCTGAGCGAGCCCCTCCTGTCCTGTCCTGCAGGGTGACCTGAGAGAGCCCCTCCTGTCCTGTCCTGCAGGGTGACCTGAGAGAGCCCCTCCTGTGCTGTCCTGCAGGGTGACCTGAGAGAGCCCCTCCTGTCCTGTCCTGCAGGGTGACCTGAGAGAGCCCCTCCTGTCCTGTCCTGCAGGGTGACCTGAGCGAGCCCCGCCTGTCCTGCAGGGTGACCTGAGCGAGCCCCGCCTGCCCCCTGCCCCCTCCTCTCTGCATCCTGCTGCGGCTCAGCAGCCCTGTGATCTGCAGTCCGAGGACACATGGAGTCTCAGGGGCTGCCGAGCTATAAATAGATGTTCCTGAGCTAAAAATAGCCCTGCTGGTGGACAGACCAGGATTCTCCTGCACTTTTGAGGAGGAAAAGATGGGGATTGGGGGACCTGCCTCCCTCAGCCCGCTGGGCTCACACGCTGCATACATGAATCTGCATACACATGCTGCACACCTGGCCTGCACACGTTTCCTGCTCCATGCACGGATCTACATGCATGTGTGTCCACATGTTACATGTCTGTCTGCACATGTGTGTTCACCTCTTTATGCACAGATCTGTACACATGTACATTCTACAAGCTACACACCTGGCCCGCACACACCTGTACACACATGCACACACACCTGAGGGCTGGTGTGGGTGCTCCCTGGAAGTGGGTAGGTGAATTTGAGTCCTCTGGGGCTGGGAGTCAGCACAATGGTTAGGGTCATACTTAGCATACGTCCATCCAGGGTTCTACCCCTGACACCACGTGTGACTCAGACCCCTGCAGAGCGAGGCCTGAGCAGGTCTGCATCTCAGACCCTGGGTGGTTGGCTGCGAATCACCCAGGTGACCCCAGGTCTCCGGAGTACTGGCGGGGAGGTGCCCTGCGCCTAGCCCTCAGTTATGTCACAGGCTCACCCGCGGGCTGGATGTGCTTGCATGTGGGGCCCTGAGCATTGCTGGGTGTAGCGCCCAAATAAAATAAAGGAAAACCGAAACAGACTCACTGTGAGGAGCAAGGGCTCCGGGTCCCAGGAGTCGCGCCTCCCCACCGCAGGAGGACAGGGTAGTGATGCCGGCCAGCTGCCGCCTGCCAGGCAGGGGGACACCCACCCCCCACGAGCCTGAAGAACGCAGCCAAGAGGCAGAGAGAAAACACCCATCTCAGGATTTATTACAACACATTGTTTCCAAATACAAAAGAAGGGGGCATGGCGTAGGGCTGGTGCGGCTGCACTGGGGAGGGTCCTGAGGCAGAAGGAGGGGGGATAGCCCAGTCCAGAGAGACTGGGAGCCATCGGGGTGGGACTGTCCCCTCTTCCGCTGGACTTTCCAGCAAATAACAGAGGGCAGGTCCACTGGGGGGCTGGGTGAGGGCGGCTCCAGCGCCAGGGGGCGGGGGCCGAGGCGAGGGGCGGGGCCAAGGAGCGCACAGCCTCGCCCCGGAAAGTCAGGCAGGCGGGCCCCGAGGTTCCAACTCCTGGACTCCAGGTCCCCCATCTGCAGGGTCCCCCCTACTGGAGCCCCAAACCACCCGCGCCAGGGCAGAATCCATGAGTGGCAGCGCTGGAGAAAGGGCAATAGGAGAGGACGAGCTCGGGACCTGCCTTCAGATGCTGTCTCCGGGACAGCACAGGGGTGGGCGGGGGGGGGGACCAGGGTGTCCTCCACACCGGTCACCTCAGAAATCAATGAGATAGACAGACAGAAGGCGAATTTACATAATCAACATCAACAATAATAATTAACCAATAATAAATACTTAAACTGCTAATCCAGAGATTGCAAGTACAACGATGATAGCTTATCTTCTGGGGAAGAGGCGGACGACAGGACAGACGGGTAGAGTGAAGAAAACAAAGGGGTCAGCAGGGCAGCTCCCCAGGGCCCAGTCCTGTACCCCAATGTGGCCCCTCCTGTCACTTCGCCATCTGCTTGGGGAAGGGCTATCTATCTGCCCCCAGAGCCCTGGGGTCCCCACAACCAAGAGTTGTGGGGGCCTGTGGTTTCCCCACCCACCCACCAGAGCCAGAAAATAAGCTGGGTAGGGAGCAGAGCACCACCCTAAAGATAGGAGAGAGAGCCTTTGAGCGCAGAGGCTGCAGGAGAGGGTCCCCAGGGTGCGGGGCCAAAATGGGGTACCTCTGCATAGCGGCCTAGCAGAAGGTCTGTCCCCCAATGGCAGTGCTCAGGGAGGCCCCATCTGAACCTGGGTCACCTCCACCCACAAGGTGACCCCTAGCTGTGGAACACACCTGGTCCCGGGTCACACCCCCCAAGGTTATTCCTGGACTCTAACCTAACTCTAACCCTCACTCTAGCCCTAGGGGGTGCCCTTCCTCATCTCTGGTGAGTTTCGTTTGATTTTACTTTTATTTGGGGGTCACATCCAGCAATGCTCAGGGCACCCACTCCTGGACTCCAGGTCCCCCATCGGGAGGGACAAGCTTAGATCCCAGGTCATCCCAACCAAGGGTCACTCCCACCTGCAGGGTCACACCTGGACTCTGGGCCACCCAGGTGGGCCCCCTTCACCTATGCGGGGAAGCAAGTCACCCTGAAACAGACTTGGGGTTCAGGCTCCCGCGTCACAGGGGCACACTCCTCATCACCTTTTCCTGCTCTACACTAGCGCCTGCTGGGGCGCAGCCCTGCCACTCACATTCCAACTGAGACCCCCAGGCTGGGGCAAGGGAGAAGGGAGAGGAGCAGAGAAAGAGGGAGGGAGGGGAGGGGTGGAGAGTCTTCGGCTCAGTTTGTGGCAAAGGTTTTTTTTTTCTTTTTCTTTTCTTATGTAAAAAGTGCACGCAGCTGGGCAGTCAGAGTTTCCCTGCGGGACCGGACCGGAGAAGGGGACCCCAGGCCCGGACCCCCAGCTCGAGACTGCAGGCGGCCCGTATTGCTTAGAAACTGTTTCAGTTTAAATAAATACCAGACAGTAAAAACAGCTCCGGGGCTGCCAATCACTGCAGAATCAACAGCTTAAATAAATAAAAAATCGAAATATCGGCTTCTGGATAAAAACCGCCGGAAACCCTTCCCCTCCTGTGAGCTCCGCGGGCGGTGCTGGCCGTCAGGACACCTCGATGACCTCCACGCTGCCCGAGAAGCTGGCCTGCTTGCCCAGGGCGGCCAGCTCCTCGCCGCGCGCGCCCGCCCAGGGCCCCCTCGAACTCCATCTGACAGCTGCGCCGCTTGAACTGCGCGTCCTCCACCCACGGGGCCTCGCGCGGCCGCCGGCCCGCGCCCTGCGCGCCCCTCGGGGCTGCAGCACCACGGCGTCGGGCGACGGCGTCCCCGGGGGAGTCGAGGGGCGGCGCCCAGCCCCCGGGCCCGGGCTGGCCGGGCGCCGACAGAGCCGAGAGGCCGTGCCGCGGAGTCTGCCGGGCGGCGTCGGCCAGGTGCAGGCCCGGGCCGGGCGCCGGGGAGCGCGCCGGGGAGGGAGGCGGCGGGGGCGGGGGCCGCCGGCGGGGCCGAGGGCGCGCGTCGGGCGGCGCGTCGGGGCCGTCGGGGCTGGGCGAGGGTAAGCCCAGCGTGGCTCCCGACGGGCTGTCCAGCTTGCAGAGCTTCGGGGGGCTCCCCCGGGTCGGGGGCCCGGGGTCGTCGGGCCGGCGGCTGGGCGTGTAGGCCGACTTGATGTCCAGCGAGAAGGAGCGCTTGAGGCGGTTGGTGTCCTGGAGGCGGTCGCAGGAGAGGTGCAGGCCGCGCAGGCCCTGCTGCAGCGCGCTGGTGGCCGGCCCCGGGGGGCTCGGCCAGGCGCCTCCCCGGCGGGGGCCTCTGAGGTAGGTGGAGGCAGCGGGGCTGCGGGGCCCGGGAGGGGCTCAGGGCTGCCCGGCCGGGGCGCGGCCTCTCCCTGCAGCGCCGCCAGCAGCTGCAGGCTGCGCTCGTACTCAGAAGCTGGCCCAGGAAGTTGAAGTTGGGGGAGATGGACGGGCGCCGGTCCTTCACGAACCTGGGGTGAGGGCCACGTCTGCATGGGCACGCGCCGTCCCGCCCGCCCGCCCGCCCCCGTCCGCCCCGGGGCGCCCCGGACGTGGGGGTACCTGTAGGCGTCGTCCGAAGACATGCCCATGGTCTTCATGATGTAAGCGATGGCGATGGTGGCGGAGCGGGAGATGCCGGCCAGACAGTGGACGATCACTTGGCAGCTGGACAGCTTGGCTTTATCTGGGAGCAGGGCATCCACGCGGTCGGATGGGCTCGACCCGCCTGGGTCCCTCCTTCCAGCCCGCGACCCCAAATACTTCGTGGGGGGTGCTCGCTCGGATACCTCCTTTCCCCGGTCCTGCCACTGCTCCTCCCATCTCACAGCTCTGCACCTGGCCCGCCTCCCCTTCCACACCTGGACGCTCCACCCGGCTCCGGCGCCCCGCCCACCTACCTTCTTCGCCCCGCCCACACCCCGCCCACACCCCGCCCCTTCGTTAACGCCCGGTCGCCCCGGCCCTGGATGCTTGGTCCGTCCCCTGCAGTCGGGCCCTCCCTCCATCGCCCCGCCCACTCTCCGCCCCCTGTGTCCCGCCCCTTCATTAACGCCCGCCCTGCTCTGGATGCTTGTTCCGCCCCCTGCAGACGGGCCTGCCTCTCCATCGCCCCGCCCACTCCCCGCCCCTCAGTTGAAGCCCGGCCCGCCTGGATGGCTTTACCCCGCCCCCGTCGACAGGCCACGCCCCTTCCTTGGCACCTGTTCCCTGCCGAGTGGCTGGTGCTCTCCTCACCTATGAACTCGATGGACTTGTCCAGCCAGGGCAGCAGCTTCTCACAGTAGTTGTCGTTGATGGGGATGCGCAGGAAGCGGCTCTCGCAGATGAAGTCGGGCTTGGGGCAGGAGTTACTGGCGTTGAGGACGTAGCTTATTCCATTCTGGGTCATTAGGTCCTGGGTGGGAGGGCAGGGTGGAAGCGGTTTCTGGTCACGGCCACCCTGGAGGAGGCCGCCCAGCCTGCGGTGAGCTCCTGGACTCCCAGGAATCTGGCCGTGGCGGGCAGCCTCTGCCCTCTTCCCTCGCCCCCATTCTGAAGCCCAGGATTCTTTCACTAAGGCGAGCCCAGTGACCTCAGCAGTTTGGTATGTGGGCTCCCTGGCCTAGTGGCCTGCCCTGCCTGCAGGCTGGGAGGGTCAGCAGGGACTTGGGCCCTGCTGGGCCTCCCTTCTCCCATGCCTCCCACACACACCTTGTTGAGGACGTCCTTCTGGGAGCCCAGGTAGAGGTGAGGCAGGATTCGGGTCAGGCCCACGCTGGGCACGGGCAGGCAGGGCTGGGAGAGGCTCATGGGCAGCAAGGCGCCCGGCTTGCCTTCACAGAGGCCGGGAAGCAGGAGGAGAAGGTGGCAAAGCCCCCTGCAGGGAAGGAGACAGGGTCAGCTCACAGCTGGCACAGACCCGCCCCACCTCACACCGTCCCCTCCCTGCCACCCTCGGCCTGGACCCCAGCCTCAATCCGTCCAGCTGATGCCGCTGCCACCCTTGGCCCCGTCCTGCGTGGCGCTGGCTGCTGCAGAGCCGGGAGAGTGGGGGGCAGTGCCGGCAGCTGCTCTGCCACCCACGTCCTTCCTCACACTAATTAGGGGCTGGTCCCAGGACGCTGCTGTGATGCCCATAAACGTGAGGTTAGGGCTGGGGCCTGGCTGGGCGTGGGCTGCAGGCCACAGGGTCCCTGCGGAGGATCAGACCAGACCCCACATCGGCACTCCCGGTTTGCTTGGATGACAGGACCAGGAGATTCCCTCCAGGTGTACCTCCCAGCCTGACACCACCCACGGGGGCTGCACAACACGCAGGGGTCTGGCTACGTTGAGTGCCTGGGAAGAGTTGGGACAGCGGTCAGGAGCCGGGAGTGAGAGCTTGGGGTCCCCATGGCTGGGCATGAGCAGAGGAGCCCCTGGGACGATCCAGAGGCAGACCCCTGACTGTCCCGGGGCAGACCCCATGACTATCCCGGGGCAGACCCCTGACTGTCCCTGGGGCAGACCCCATGACTGTCCCCGGGCAGACCCCTGACTATCCCCGGGGCAGACCCCCTGACTGTCCCCGGGGCAGACCCCTGACTGTCCCCAGGGAAGACCCCCTGACTGTCCCCGGGGCAGACCCCTGACTATCCCCGGGGCAGACCCCCTGACTGTCCCCGGGGCAGACCCTGACTGTCCCCCAGGGAAGACCGCCTGACTGTCCCCGGGGCAGACCCCTGACTGTCCCCGGGCAGACCCCTGACTGTCCCCCGGGCAGACCCCTGACTGTCCCCGGGCAGACCCCTGATCACCCCCGGGCAGACCCCATGACTATCCCCGAGAAGATCCCTGACTGTCCCCGGGGCAGACCCTGACTATCCCCGGGAAGACCCCTGACTGTCCCCGGGGAAGACCCCCTGACTATCCCCGGGCAGACCCCTGACTGTCCCTGGGGCAGACCCCTGACTGTCCCTGGGGCAGACCCCTGACTATCCCGGGGCAGACCCCTGATTGTCCCCGGGGCAGACCCCTGACTACCCCCGGGGCAGACCCCTGACTGTCCCCGGGGCAGACCCTGACTGTCCCGGGGCAGACCCCTGACTGTCCCCGGGGCAGACCCCTGACTATCCCCGGGGAAGACCCCTGACTGTCCCCGGGCAGACCCCTGACTGTCCCTGGAAGCCCTACTGCCCCGGGCAGACCCCCTGACTGTCCCGGGGCAGACCCCCTGACTATCCCGGGGCAGACCCCTGACTGTCCCCGGGCAGACCCCCTGACTGTCCCCCGGGCAGACCCCTGACTGTCCCCGGGCAGACCCCCTGACTATCCCAGGGGAGCCCCGCCGGCCCCGCGCCCCTGACTGTCCCCGGGGCAGACCCCCTGACTGTCCTCGGGCAGACCCTGACTGTCCCCGGGCAGACCCCCTGACTATCCCCCGGGCAGACCCCCTGACTGTCCCTGGGGCAGACCCCTGACTATCCCCCGGGCAGACCCCTGACTGTCCCCGGGCAGACCCCTGACTATCCCCGGGCAGACCCTGACTGTCCCCGGGGCAGCCCCTGACTGTCCCCGGGGCAGACCCCTGACTATCCCCTGGGGCAGACCCTGACTGTCCCCGGGCAGACCCCTGACTATCCCCGGGGCAGACCCCCTGACTGTCCCCCCGGGGCAGACCCCCTGACTGTCTCCGGGGCAGACCCTGATTATCCCCGCGACTGTCCCCCGGGCAGACCCTGGCTGTCCCCGGGGCGCCCCCCTGACTGTCCCCGGGCAGACCCCTGACTGTCCCGGGGCAGACCCCTGACTATCCCCGGGCAGACCCCTGACTGTCCTCGGGACAGACCAATCCACGCCCCTCCCTCAGTTCAGCCCCGCCAATAGGAGGGCTGGGGACTCCTTCAGCCCTGCCCTCATCTCCCTCCTCCCCTCGGTAGAGTACTGTGGGAGTCTGCATGTATGCATGAGAGCACTGTGGGTGAGAGACTGCACGTATGTGTGAGAACACTGTGGATGAGTCTGTGCATGTATGCGCGAGAGCAGTGTGGGTGAGAGTCTATGTATGTGAGAGCACTGTGGGTGAGAGTATGTGTGAGAGCACTGTGGGTGTGAGCCGAGTGCTTCTGTGAGCACAGGTATGAACTGCATGCACTCAGGCGTGCATGTGTACACATGGTCATGAAGCGCGCGTCACTGTGCACCCAGTGTGTGGGGAGGAGCTTCCTGCCTTCAGCCTGGATGGGCTGGTCAGGGCAGGAGGTCTGGGCTGACCAGCTGGAGTGGAGCTGCACGCCTCGCTCTGCCCGCACACAAGGTCCTGGGATAGCCAGTGCCCAGTGAGGGCTCTGCTGTCGCCCTCGGTCGGGTGTGGGGCTGGACGGAGAAGGCGGAAGCCGCAGGCCTGGGGCGCAGGGACAGGCACAGGGACAGGCGCAGGGACAGGCGCAGGGACAGGCGCAGTGACAGGCCCAGGGACAGGCGCAGGGACAGGCGCAGGGACAGGCCCAGGGACAGGTGCAGGGACAGGCCCAGGGACAGGCCCAGGGACAGGCGCAGGGACAGGCCCAGGGACAGGCGCAGGGACAGGCCCAGGGACAGGCCCAGGGACAGGCGCAGGGACAGGCCCAGGGACGCAGGGACAGGCGCAGGGACAGGCCCAGGGACGCGAGGACAGGCCCAGGGACAGGCGCAGGGACAGGCGCAGGGACAGGCGCAGGGACAGGCGCAGGGACAGGCGCAGGGACAGGCCCAGGGACAGGCGCAGGGACAGGCGCAGGGACAGGCGCAGGGACAGGCCCAGGGACAGGCGCAGGGACAGGCCCAGGGACAGGCGCAGTGACAGGCCAGGGACAGGCGCAGGGACAGGCCCAGGGACAGGCGCAGGGACAGGCCAGGGACAGGCGCAGGGGACAGGCCCAGGGACAGGCGCAGGGACAGGCCCAGGGACAGGCGCAGGGACAGGCGCAGTGACAGGCCCAGGGACAGGCGCAGGGACAGGCCCAGGGACAGGCGCAGGGGACAGGCCCAGGGACAGGCGCAGGGACAGGCCCAGGGACAGGCCCAGGGACAGGCCCAGGGACAGGCGCAGGGACAGGCGGGGCCCAGGGACAGGCCCAGGGACAGGCGCAGGGACAGGCGCAGGGACAGGCCCAGGGACAGGCCCAGGGACGCGGGACAAGCCCAGGGACAGGCCCAGGGACAGGCGCAGGGACAGGCGCAGGGACAGGCGCAGGGACAGGCGCAGGGACAGGCGCAGGGACAGGACCAGGGACAGGCCCAGGGACAGGCCCAGGGACAGGCGCAGGGACAGGCGCAGGGATAGCGCCGCTCCGCGGGACCCACCTGTGAGCACGGCCACGCTGCGGAAGCAGCCGTCCAGCTGGCTGAGCAGGATGGAGAGGAAGCTGTCAGCGGCCAGCACGCTGGCGTCGCGCGTGCTCTGGTCATACACCACCACATCCTGCGCCTCCGCCGCCTCCACCTGCGGGCCGAGGGGACGTATCGGGGCCTGGTGGGCGCCCGGGCTGGTGATCCCCCACCCCTGTGCCGCGACACATGGCCAGGGCGTGTCCCTACGGGGACCAAGAAAACCCACAGTGCTTCAAAGGGGCTAAAGGTGGGTCCCTGTGGGCCAGGGAAGGAGAACAGAACAGCCCGGCAGGGGCGACTGGAGGTGGGGCCCCACCCCCACCCCACCTCTCTTGCAGGCCTCAGACCGCTGAGTCGCCAGCGCTGCTGACTGACACCACTGGCAGCCAATAGGCTGCGTGCTCGGGACCCTGCGACCCAATCCCGTCCTCCAGGAAGACTGTGGAACTCAGTTGTGGGTGGGGGCTCCCAAATGCTGCCCCCTGTCCCAGCTGTCCAGGGACAGGACCTTGCCCACAGCCTACAGGCCCCTGCAGTGGCCCAGTCGCCAAGCGGCCCCCACATCTGGGACACTGAAGGGCGGCTGGATCAAGATTTGGGCACCAGCCCCCCAGAACACCTAGAGGAGCCCCATGTGGGCATGCCTGTGTGTGTCTTGGAGTCCATGCTGTTTGTATGTGCACCTGTGTGTGTGCACACATGTACATGTGCTCCCCAAGGAGGCCCAGACTGTGTGTGTTTATGTGCACGTGTGTGTGGTCTCGGGAACTCAGGCTATGTTTGTGCACGTATGTGTTAGCACAGTGTGTGTGCGTGCATGTGTGTGCTCCTGGGAGGCCAGGCTGTGTGTGTGTGTGCACGGGTGTATGTGCTCCCGGGAGTCCAGAGTGTGTGTTCATCTGTGTTTCTGGGAGCCCAGGCTGTGTGTGTGTGTTCATCTGTGTTTCTGGGAACCCAGGCTGTGTGTGTGTTCATCTGTGTTTCTGGGAACCCAGGCTGTGTGTGTGTTCATCTGTGTTTCTGGGAGCCCAGGCTGTGTGTGTGTTCATCTGTGTTTCTGGGAGCCCAGGGTGTGTTTGTCTGTGTTCCTGGGAGTCTAGGGGTGTGTGCACATGCGTGTGTCTGTCTGTCTGTCTGTCTGTCTGTGTTCCTGGGTGTTGGATTACCCTTGGTCACAGCCTCCATCTCCTACAGAGCAGCTGTCTGTTGCCTAACCAGCAGCGGTGACTTGCCAGTCCTGGGTTTTGTACTTGCAGTGAAATGTTGTTCTCTTTCCTGTCTGCCCCCTGCACACGCTTATGTTAGAGCAACGTCCTCTGGTATAGGCACAGGAGGACAGTCAAGGCGATGCATTTGTAATACAGTTAATATCAATTAACTCTGAAATATTTACTCCTGGGCATCCATCAGATTTCCTAACTTAAAACCTCAGTTGCCCCAGACTGATTCTAGTTCCTTATGCCCCAAGAGCAGGGTCCCGTCGCGGGACCTGAATGGACCAAGGGTAAGCCGTGAGTAAGTCACCTGGCCTCAACATGGGACAGACGACGTGTCATAAGCAGTAATTAAGCCAAGAGCACGGTCGTGGGGCAAACTCTGTCGTGACCCAAAGATAAGCAACTGATTTAGGACCCTTTGGGGTTAACCTGGCCTGAGGACTGTAGTCTGGGATACATGGGGAGATGTCCCCAGGAAAAGCACCATTTATTTATTATCTATTTATTTATTTATTCATTCATTTATTCATTCATCTATTTATTTATTTATCCATTCATTCATCCATTGATTTATTCATTCGTTGGTCAATTTATTTATTTATTTATTTATCTATTTACCAATTTATTTATTTATTTTTTGGCTTCTTGGGTCACACCTGGCAATGCTCAGGGGTTACTCCTTGCTCTGTGCTCAGGAATTACTCCTGGTGGTGCTTGGGGGACCATATGGGATGCTGCAGATTGAACCCAGGTGGTCATGTGCAAGGCAAATGCCTTCCCGCTGTACTATTGCTCCGGCCCCAAAGCCACCCTTAATAAATGTCTGTAAAAAAAAGTCTGTATCTCTGTGTTTATATGAAATGACTAGAAATATTGGGGCCGGAGCGATAGCACACCAGGTAGGGAGGGTGTTTGCCTTGCAAGCGGCCAACCCGGTTCAATTCGGTATCCCATATGGTCCCCCAGGCACTTCCAGGAATAAGTCCTGAGTGCGTGTAGAACCAGGAGTAATCCCTGAGCATGGCTGGGTGTGACCCAAAAAGAAAAAAAAAAATGACTAGAATATTACTGAGGTGAATCTGTTGGGGACCGCGCTGAGCACATCTGGTGCCTGGTCAGGAGGAGCCGGACCAAAGCCAGTGAGCGGACGGCATGATTCCCTGGTGGGATCGTGGCCGTGACGGCCCTCCCTCAGACAACACATAGCCTGTAAGGAGCAGATGGCATGATTCCCTGGTGGGATCGTGGCCGTGACGGCCCCTCCCTCAGACAACACATAGCCTGTAAGGAGCAGCGACACGGAAAACCCTCTTCGTGTGGCTTTCTGTCGTTCGGTGCATTGACTCGCCTCTGAGTTTCCTCCACACACATGCCAAGGGACAGGTGCCTTCCCCATGGTGACACATTCTCCATTAACGACCATGGGGCTCGGAGGGCGTTTACTTTGCAAGCAGCCATCTGGGTTTGAGTCCCGGGCATCTCATATGGTCCCCCAAGCACCGCCAGGAGTAATTCCTGAGTGCAGAGCCAGGAATAACCCTTGAGCATTGCTGGGTGTGACCCCCCAAAAAGCAAAATAATAATAATAATAATAAAATAAAGGCCTTCCCAGGGCTAATAATTTCAAACTAGAGAGACCCTCATCTACCAAGTCCAGTATGTCAGATGAAGAAAATGCAAATGATGTCTCAGCTACTCCTCTTCAGATTCAGAGTCTGAAAATGACTCAGTAGAAATGCCCTCTTCCCTTCCCCCACTGTGCCCCCACAGAGCCGACAAAGCCTACGACTACCACCGAGGCCCCGTGGGCTTAGCCATTCCTTCCTGCTCATCTAGAGGACAATCAGCTTCCAGTGATGAAGGCAGCCACTTTAAAGGACTTGTGAGTCCCCCGACTGTACTGAACACTCAGGCTGGTTGTATGGACCAGAGTCCCCAACTGTACTGAACACTCACAGGATGGTTGTATGGACCCCAGTCCCCGACTGTACTGAACACTCACAGGCTGGTTGTATGGACCCCAGTCCCCTGACTGTACTGAACACTCCAGGCTGGTTGTATGGACCAGAGTCCCCCAACTGTACTGAACACTCACAGGATGGTTGTATGGACCCCAGTCCCCGACTGTACTGAACACTCACAGGCTGGTTGTATGGACCCCAGTCCCCTGACTGTACTGAACACTCAGGCTGGTTGTATGGACCAGAGTCCCCCAACTGTACTGAACACTCACAGGATGGTTGTATGGACCCCAGTCCCCCGACTGTACTGAACACTCACAGGCTGGTTGTATGGACCCCAGTCCCCTGACTGTACTGAACACTCAGGCTGGTTGTATGGACCAGAGTTCCCCAACTGTACTGAACACTCACAGGATGGTTGTATGGACCCCAGTCCCCCGACTGTACTGAACACTCACAGGCTGGTTGTATGGACCCCAGTCCCCTGACTGTACTGAACACTCAGGCTGGTTGTATGGACCAGAGAGTTCCCCAACTGTACTGAACACTCACAGGATGGTTGTATGGACCCCAGTTCTCTGACTGTACTGAACACTCACAGGCTGGTTGTATGGACCCCAGTCCCCTGACTGTACTGAACACTCAGGCTGGTTGTATGGACCAGAGTTCCCCAACTGTACTGAACACTCACAGGATGGTTGTATGGACCCCAGTTCTCTGACTGTACTGAACACTCACAGGCTGCTGTACTGAACACTCACAGGCTGGTTGTATGGACCCGAGTCCCCTACTGTACTGAACACTCATAGGCTGGTTGTATGGACCGAGTCCCCTACTGTACTGAGCACTCAGGCTGGTTGTATGGACCAGAGTTCCCCGACTGCACTGAATACTCACAGGCTGGTTGTATGGACCCCAGTCCCCAAACTATACTGAACACTCAGGCTGGTTGTATGGACCAGGAGTTCCCCAACTGTACTGAACACTCACAGGATGGTTGTATGGACCCCAGTTCTCTGACTGTACTGAACACTCACAGGCTGGTTGCATGGACCCCAGTCCCCGGACTGTACTGAACACTCAGGCTGGTTGTATGGACCAGAGTTCCCCGACTGTACTGAACACTCACAGGCTGGTTGTATGGACCCCAGTCCCCTACTGTACTGAACACTCACAGGCTGGTTGTATGGACCCCAGTCCTCCTACTGTACTGAACACTCACAGGCTGGTTGTATGGACCCCAGTCCCCCGACTGTACTGAACACTCACAGGTTGGTTGTATGGACCCCAGTCCCCGACTGTACTGAACACTCACAGGCTGGTTGTATGGACCCCAGTCCCCGACTGTACTGAACACTCACAGGCTGGAGTGAAAGTGCTCTTTGGACCCCTCAGAATTTTCAAGTGGTTGCTAAAACCTGCCTAAGCCCTTCTCAATATCTGCAATGGAAAATGTGGTCTAGTGATGAGGTCAAAACTCCACACCCTAGGTCATTCTGGGAGGGAAATTCAGGAGTTCAGTTGCCCTATGAGATGCTGGTGGGCGAAGGAGGGTGGCGGGTAAAGCAAGCGGCCTTGCCTCAGCTCATGTCTGTGAGGCAGCCTGGGGGCGCGGGAAGAGACGGATGCTGATGCTGAATCCAAAGGCAGCTGTATAGGGCTTCTCAGGGAATTTCTGAGCTGTATGTGGAATTCCTGGGGAAACTGAGAGGTGCCGTTCAAAAACAGGTTAAAGGTAAAAATACTCAGCAACACCTACTAAGACAATTAGCTTTTGAGAATACTGATGAAGACTGTCAGGTGATTGTGCGCCCTGTCAGAGAGAGAGGGAAGACTTCATGGGGTGTTTAAAAGCACGTTGGAACATCGGCTGGACTAAACATCCGCACGTGTGTGTGCTTTTAGAGGCAGTTCAGAGGCAGGCCCAGGATAACTGGGTAGCCAGGCTCTCTGCGTAGGGAGCTAGAGCCTCTCGTGTTGAGAGGCTGCAGTTTGCAGAGTTTTCCTCCAAATTTGGGATCTGCATTCAGAAATTCAGAAAACCCGGCAAAAACGTTTCCACCCTTTTCAAAACCAAATCAGAAAACTGCATCTGATGGCACCGGAGGACTTTCATCGCAGCTTCCGCTAGGTGGTCTTGGCACAGGCAGCCTGACTGGTATAGGAACTGCGTCTTTTTGGACTCCCTGCAGTGAATAATGATCCTTTTGTACGGAGGAAACTGGACACCTCTGGACCAAAGCGGCCTACGGTCCAGTGAGATGAAGCCTTCAGACATGTCTCAGGTGTGGCCAGAGCAAACCAGCACTGTAGTGAAGAGATAGATGATGAAGCAAACAGCCATTTCCAGAGAATATATAACCACCCACCACATCCAGCCATGTTGTTGATGAGGTATTAGAAATGTTGCAGAGGTTTAAAGATTCTGCTATCAAAAGAGAACGAGAAATACTCTGCTGTGTGCTAAGGAACTCGTTTGAAGAGTATTGTTTTTCCTCAGTACCCTGATAAAGCATTACATATAACAGCCCGCCTTTTTGGGGGCATGGTTGCTTACATGGCACTGCCTGGCCCTGAGATATGGTCTTGAGACCTTATGCGAGCCTTTTGGATCCAAAATGCATTATTTTGGTCCTGCTGTCCTACAGAGACTTAACAATAGGTGGAAGGACTAGCCCAGTACTGTCAGAACGGCTTCTATCAGTCACTTTATGCAATTTCCACATCATGTACAAGAGAATCTTGAGTATAGACTGTGAAAATGCAGAGCTCTACCATTACCTGAGAAGAGCTGTTCTGGCCCGGCCCAGATTCCAGCGGAAGCCCCCTTGCCGGTCAGGTTAGCACTATGGTAACTACTTCAACAACCACCACTGTTGTTAAAATGGTCACAGTCACCAGGTCAACCGGAGTCAGCGTTAAGAAAGATATTTCACCCTCTGCTACTACTGCAAATACAGATGCAGTGCTTGTGGCCACAGATCAAACTGAGAGGACTGCAGGGAACCCAGAAAATATCCAAGAAAAAAAATTATGCTTTTATTTTCAGCAATCTCTCACAGTCAAATATGACACAAAAGGTCAAAGAACCCAAGGAAACTGAAGGAAGAATTTGTGCCTTGGGTTTCACAACACCTAGTCATGAAGAGAGTCGGTGCTGAGCCAAATTCTCAGAGCCTGTATTCAAACTTCCTCGGTACCCTGAAGAATCCTGAGTTTAACAAGATGGTTCTGAATGAAACCTACAGAAACATTAAGGTTCTGCTCAGCTCTGATAAAGCAGCAGTCAATTTCTCAGATGCTCCATGTTGGAGAGCTTGTGAACCGGCTCGGAATAACCACACTAGCTAAAAATAAACCCATTATACACACGGGCTTGGGTGTAAAATCTTAGCTGCGAGGAGGCTTATGTTGGAGGACAGCAGGAGTTGCCCTAAAGTGCCCTTGTGGCCTAGAACTTAGAGTCTAGCAGTTGTGGTGTGGGTTTTTAGGCCACCGAACCCTTGGGCAATGGCAATTGTGAACATATTAGCTGAGCTACATCAGGAACATGACTTGAAGTTAAACTTGAAGCTTGAAACTGAGGCCCTCTGCAGGAACCTTGGGTTAGACCTCCATGAGCTGAAAGCTGGAAACCTCCCAAAGCACAAAGACCGCCTGAGGAGCTTAGGTGAACAGCTTCCTACTACAAAGACAGACTTCAAGCTGCCAGGAGAACCCACCCACCACTACAACAACTTTTTATTTTTTTTTTGCTTTTTGGGTCACACCCAGCGATGCTCAGGGGCTACTCCTGGCTCTGCACTCAGGAATTACTCCTGGCGGTGCTCGGGGGACCATATGGGATGCCGAGGATCGAACCCAGGCCGGCACAGGCCGGCCGCTGCAAGGCAACGCCCTACCCGCTGGGCTATCGCTCCGCCCCTTTATTTTTTTATTTTATTTTTTTTCACTACAACAACTTCTACAACGCCAGTTACCAGTACCATGTACTGTCAAACTGGGGCCTCTGCATTCAGTGGAAGTGCCCCAGTCCTGTGTGGACACCACAGTGGCCCCTCAAGACCATAAAGTTAAGGGCGCTGGTAGATTTGGTAGAGGAACAGCTTAAGTTAGGACATACTGAAGCTTCATTTTCAGTGGGGAATTTTCCTCTCTTTGTTCTACAAAAGAAATCAGGCAAATGGCATTTGTTGACTGACTTAAGAAATGTTAATTTTTTTTTTTTTTTGCTTTTTTGGGTCACACCGGCGATGCTCAGGGGTTTCTCCTGGCTCTGCACTTAGGAATTACTCCTGGCGGTGCTCGGTGGACCATATGGGATGCCAGGGATTGAACCCGTGCCGGCACAGGCCGGCTGCGTGCAAGGCAAACGCCCTACCCGCTGGGCTATCACTCCAGCCCCAAGGAATGTTAATTCTACCATGGACAGCCTGAAATGGAAGCTGGCCCAGCAGGAGGAGCAACCACGGCACCAAGGTCCAGGCACTGGCGAGGTATGCTGAACCAGAGACTCTCAGACATGGGGCAGAGCTGCTACTTGCTCTCCCTGTGCCCAGCCGCTCACGAGGCACCGGGAGGCATGGCGGGTTCTAGCCCTGGCCCACCACCACAGCAGAGCTGCACAACAAGTCAGACGACCCCCCACTCCATCGGGCTGCCATTTCCACATCCAGACTTCCCTCTCGTCAGAACTCCACCCAGCGACAGCCTATCACAGCCTGTATTTAGAGGTGACTACAAGGGTATGCCACCTGCATGGCAAGCCTGGCAAGCTGCCCTGTTTTATTTGATATGCCAAATACCAGTAACAATTATATTAGTTCATTCCCATGACCTAATATAATGGTTTGAGGCTCTTTATGTTCCTGGAGCAGGCAGATGCCCTTGGGCTCTACTAGCATGAGACAGGACATATGGAGATGTTACCTGTGCCCGCTCTAGCAAATAGATGATCAACGGGAGGATAGTTATAGTGATAGTGATCATGGTTCCCATGGGTGCTCTGCAGCTCAGTCTCCCCACCCCAGCAGCAATTCCTAAAGACTGGTTGGAACAGACTTAAAAGATGGTTTTTGCAATATACCTGTCTGCTTAGATGACCGTAAATGCTCATTTTCCGTTCCTTCTCTTAATAACAGAGCATCCATGTGCAGATTTCAATGGACTGTTTTACCTCAGGGAATGAATAACTCCCCTACCACGTGTCAATCCTTTACACCCTGCTCGAGCAAGGTTTCCCATGCTTCTGTTCTTCATTATACGGGTGATATCTTGCTCGCATGTTCTAAAGCCAGGGAGCGCCAAAGATTATACAAGAATGTGATAACATACTTGCTGGCGGCTGGTTCACAGGTTGCCACAGAGAAAATTCAGATGCCGTCCCATGAGAATATTTAGGTTATATTCTTGAGAGCACTACAATGTGTTCCAGAAAATTTCTATCAGAAAGACCTCAAAACTCAATGATTTTCAAAAACTGTTGGGAGACATAAATAGGGGGCACCCCTTCCTTGGAATTCCTAGCTTAGAGCTTCGCAACTTGTTCCTCATCCTCGACAGTGACTCCACCGTGGATAGCCCGAGACAATTAACTCCTGAAGCTCAAAAGGAATTAGAATTTCTTATGGACCGGCTCAAAAGTCCTCTTTCCAGGTTTGCCCCTGGAGAAAAGGTGTGGTTACTGCTCTTTGCTACACCCCACCCCCAGCCACTCACTGCTACACCCTAACCCCAGCCACTCACTGCTACACCCCACCCCCAGCCACTCACCGCTACACCCTAACCCCAGCCACTCACTGCTACACCCCAACCCAGTCACTCACTGCTACACCCCAACCCCAGCCACTCACCGCTACACCCCAACCAAACCACTCACCGCTACACCCTAACCCCAGCCACTCACTGCTACACCCCAACCCAGTCACTCACTGCTACACCCCAGCCACTCACTGCTACACCCCACCCCCAGCCACTCACTGCTACACCCCACCCCCAGCCACTCACCGCTACACCCTAACCCCAGCCACTCACCGCTACACCCTAACCCCAGCCACTCACCGCTACACCCCAACCAAACCACTCACTGCTACACCCAAACCCCCAGCCACTCACTGCTACACCCACCCCCAGCCACTCACCGCTACACCCCAACCAAACCACTCACCGCTACACCCTAACCCCAGCCACTCACTGCTACACCCAACCCCAGCCACTCACTGCTACCCCACCCCCAGCCACTCACTTTGCTACACCCCACCCCAGCCACTCACCGCACACCCTAACCCCAGCCACTCACCGCTACACCCCTAACCCCAGCCACTCACTGCTACACCCCAACCAAACCACTCACTGCTACACCCAAACCCCAGCCACTCACTGCTACACCCACCCCCAGCCACTCACCGCTACACCCCAACCAAACCACTCACCGCTACACCCTAACCCCAGCCACTCACTGCTACACCCTAACCAAACCACTCACTGCTACACCCAAACCCCAGCCACTCACTGCTACACCCACCCCCAGCCACTCACCGCTACCCCTAACCCCAGCCACTCACTGCTACACCCCAACCCAGTCACTCACTGCTACACCCCAACCCCAGCCACTCACCGCTACACCCAACCAAACCACTCACCGCTACACCTAACCCCAGCCACTCACTGCTACACCCACCCCCAGCCACTCACTGCTACACCCCACCCCCAGCCACTCACTGCTACACCCCACCCCCAGCCACTCACCGCTAACTACTCACTGCTACACCCCAGCCACTCACCGCTACACCCTAACCCCAGCCACTCACTGCTACACCCCAACCCTAGCCACTCACTGCTACACCCTAACCCCAGTCACTCACTGCTACACCCCACCCCCAGCCACTCACTGCTACACCCAACCCCAGCCACTCACTGCTACACCCCACCCTCAGCCACTCACCGCTACACCCTAACCCCAGCCACTCACTGCTACACCCCAAACCCCAGCCACTCACTGCTACACCCCAACCCCAGCCACTCACCGCTACACCCTAACCCCTAGCCACTCACTGCTACACCCTAACCCCAGCCACTCACTGCTACACCCTAACCCCAGTCACTCACTGCTACCCCACCCCAGCCACTCACTGCTACACCCTAACCTCAGTCACTCACTGCTACACCCCACCCCAGCCACTCACTGCTACACCCTAACCCCAGTCACTCACTGCTACACCCCACCCCAGCCACTCACGGCTACACCCTAACCCCAGCCACTCACTGCTACACCCCACCCTCAGCCACTCACTGCTACACCCCACCCTCAGCCACTCACCGCTACACCCTAACCCCAGCCACTCACTGCTACACCCCACCCTCAGCCACTCACTGCTACACCCCACCCTCAGCCACTCACCGCTACACCCTAACCCCAGCCACTCACTGCTACACCCCCAACCCCTAGCCACTCACTGCTACACCCTAACCTCAGTCACTCACTTCTACACCCCACCCCGCCACTCACTGCTACTCCGCACCCCTAGCCACTCACCGCTACACCCTAACCGCAGTCACTCACTGCTACAGCTACCCCCAGCCACTCACTGCTACACCCAACCCCAGCCACTCACTGCTACACCCAACCCCAGCCACTCACTGCTACAGCTAACCCCCCAGGCACTCACTGCTACACCCCCATTTCTGGCCCAGTAGAGTGGCTCTGTTTACACAACAAACAGCCTCAAACCCTTGTGCCATATTTGGAGTTAATGCCACCCTTTAATGAAAGGGAGATGGATCCCAGGCCCTACTGGGCTCCAACCAAGCGTGGTGACTGTCCCGCCAGTACCAAAGAGAGAAATTGAATCTATTTTGCCCCTCAGTGAGGTTCTTCAAAGAGCTTCAGTGGATTTCTCAGAAGTTTCCTTCTCTCACCTGGCTGTGAAACCTGGGATTTTTTCCAGAAGGACGCCTTCTGTAATCTCTTCTGTCATTTGTTCTCCCCGACTCCCAATGCTCCTGATGGCTCGTCACAGGGCGGAGTCTTAGCCCTTCGCTGACCGCAACAGTGTTTACAAGTTGCAACTCTGCTCAGGGGTCACTCCTGGCTCTGCACTCCTGGTGGTGCTCGGGGACCATATGGGATGCCGAGGATCGAACCCGGGTTGGCCGTGTGCAAGACAAACACCCTACCCGCTGTGCTATCACTCCGGCCCCTCAGTTTCTTAGCTTTACCTCAAGGAGAACCTTATGCAACGACTGAACGACACTTTCAAGGTGTGCAGGCTCAGAAGACAGTTTAGCCATCTATCTGGGTGAAAACTGAGAAAGAATGGGTAGCGGGAGCCTCCTCACTCAAGGAAAAGGCTATGCTTATATTTTCACCGGGGCAGCCCACCAAGAAAGTCTGGTCTCATTAAGCCTCGTTAGAAGTCAGATCCACCGAGACTCAGAAGAACGTCTGGCTCTTTACATGAAGCACACAAGGAGAAACCACTATCAAAACCTCCTGCACCTGGGGCACCCCTAAAAACAATAATCCTGGCTTGTAGCCCCTTCACACCTTAGTTCAAGACAAAGATGGAACTTTTGTAAATATTCTAATGTTTTTGTGCACGGAAGTCTATAGAAAAGGAACTTGGATGCTGTAAACTCATATTATAGTGCTCAGTGCTCTAGATTCTTACGACAGTGCTCAGCATAAAAATGTTTAGCAACTTATGAAAAAAGGTTTTGTGATATATATAAGAAAAGATGTGGAAAGGCTGGTTGGTTTGAGAATGATGACGCCTTTTTTATAGCCACGTCTACACCCACTAGCAGTGTTTCCTAAGAATTAGACATGATTTTCATCACCATACTTTCCGGCTTTATATTAATGAAGTGCTTTGACCCATTTCCAGTTACCGCCCTAGGTGGGTCAGCATACAACTGTAGTGTATTGACCGGTCAACCGTGTCTGTATGTGTAATGGCCACCTTTATGTCTGCAGTCAATTCTTTGTTTTTGGGTCACAGCTGACGTTGCTCAGGGGTTCCTCCTGGCTCTACACTCAGGAGTTACTCCTGGCTGTGCTCAGGGGATGCTGGGGATCGAACCTGGATGGGGCAGGTGCAAGGCCAACAGCCTCCTCCCATTGTGCTATCGCTCCGCCCTGTAGTCAATTCTCATGTCTGTCTGTGTTGTGTCCTAAGTGATTCCCCACTCCTCCGTCTTGGCTGCTGCCAACACCCCAGATTCCTTATTTCCCTCATGAACCCACCGTCTTTCTCTGTCCCCAGACTTGGATTCATATCGAGGCCCCATTGATCACTGATTCTGATCACTTACTAAAGTGCTTTTCCTCACATATAAAGCTGGGCCACATGTATGCCAGGGCCAGCGTGCCTCTGCTGAAGGACTCGGGGATGGCCCCTCCGGGCTCCTGACCATCATCGGACCCTGACTGTCGCCTCCCGGGACTCACTGCCGTGACCGGCCACATCTGCTGCTGTTACAGGAGCAGCTCTTCAAACCTCAGTCCAGTCACATGACTTCGAGACATGGCAAAGTGACCCTCACCACTCTGGACAGTGCAGGCTGTGGTCAGTCATGATGCTGAGCAGCATCTGGACACTACCACCAGCACTGCTGAGTCCAGGGCGAGTTAAGAACCTGGAGCCACACATGAGGCTGTTTGTGACCGGAATAGCTCCTCCTTCTGTGTCACCCTCTGTAGATATTATCGATCGTTTGTGTTTGGTAAACATGAAAGGGGGGAGACGTTGGATTACCCTTGGTCACAGCCTCCGTCTCCTACAGAGCAGCTGTCTGTCGCCTAACCAGCAGCGGTGACTTGCCAGTCCTGGGTTTTGTACTTGCAGTGAAATGTTGTTCTCTTTCCTGTCTGCCCCCTGCACACGCTTATGTTAGAGCAACGTCCTCTGGGTATAGGCACAGGAGGACAGTCAAGGCGATGCATTTGTAATACAGTTAATATCAATTAACTCTGAAATATTTACTCCTGAGCGTCCATCAGATTTCCTAACTTAAAACCTCAGTTGCCCCAGACTGATTCTAGTTCCTTTCTCCCCAAGAGCAGGGTCCCGTCGCGGGACCTGAATGGACCAAGGATAAGCCGTGAGTAAGCCACCTGGCCTCAACATGGGACAGACGACGTGTCATAAGCAGTACATTAAGCCAAGAGCACGGTCGTGGGGCAAACTCTGTCGTGACCCAAAGATAAGCAACTGATTTAGGACCCTGTCTGGGATACTTGGGGAGATGTCCCCAGGAAAAGCCACCCTTCATAAATGTCTTACTGTGCTTATACAAAATGACTAGAAATATTATTAAGATCATGGTTTACCAGCAAAGAAAGGAGAAAACATCCGGGATTCTGCTCTGGTCCTGGGTAGGTCTACAGCAGCAGGGCAGGGGTGGTGCCCTGGTAGATTACAGGGCAAGGAGAAGTTCTTACACCCCCTCATTGTTTATGGATCAAAGCCCATCATCTCTGGTAACTCCCAAACCCCAACCTTTTGGGAGGGGATTAACTAGCAGATTTGGCTGGGGAGGGGAGAGAAGGCAGGCAGAAGAGAGGGAGAGTAAGGAGAGCGCTGGACCATCAAGAGCCTGTGGCCTTGCTCCCTGGTCCTTTGATGGGGGACGGACTTTGGCCCAAAATGCCCCAGAACGCCCTAGGTGATCCTGCTGAACCCCGATATTTGAGGACCCTGATGAGTCCCAAAACCTGGGAACACACACACCCTTCACCAGGCCCTCCATGCGTGAGTGTGTGTGTGTGTGTGTGTGTGTTTTCCTGGGAGTCCAGGTTGTGTGTGTGCATGTGTGCATGCTTGTCTGTGTTCCTGGGAGCCCAGGCTCTGTGTGTGTGTGTGTGTGTGTGCGTGCACATGCACCTGTTGTGCACACAATCACACATGGAGGGCCTGGTGAAGGGGCAGAGGGAGGGTCGGCAGGGCTGAAGCTCTGGAGAAAGGGGTCAAGGTTCTCTGGTCCGGGGCCAGTACCTGGGTGCGCGGCAGGCTGGACGAGCTCGGCGATGGTCACTGTGCCCTGCAGCAGGCGCCGCTTCACCAGCTTGGAGCAGCAGATGTTGACGGAGTGCAGCACGTGCCAACTGCTGTACTCCACGAAGGAGCGGCTGTCGATGACCAGGGGCCCCGGCCCGCCCGCAGCAGGCTGGCCAGCTTCTTGGCGTCCATCACCTTCGGGAAGCCGGTCCCGGCCATGGTGTGGAAGTGGGTGGGGGCAGGCGTGGCCCCTGCGTGGGCAGCAGCTGCCGGCTGGTGGCTGTCGCCTAGAGGTGGGCGTGGGGAAGCCATGGTGGTGCCAGACCTGCGGGAGAAGCGGAGCTCAGAGGGGCTGCATGGCCCCTAGCGGCTGCGGGCCTCAGACCTCCCTGGGGAGAAACAGGGCGCTCAGGCCTGGTCTGAACAGCAAGCTATGCCATCTCCCCAGCACCAAGCCAGCCTTGGGGACAGAGGGCATGGGAGGAAGGGGAGGGTGAGGCCGCCTCCATACGCTCCCTCGTCTGTAGATGCCGTCCAGTGCCAGGACCCCGGATGAGGCGGGCGGGTCAGAACGTGCCCCCTCATGCCCTCCCTCCTGGGTCTTCTCAGGAGCTGCAGAAGCGCACCACGCCCAACAGATACCACGTGAGCAGAGGTACGCGTGGCGCTACCTAGCCACATGCCAAACATACGCATCACACGCCATGTGCTGACAGACGCCACCCAAAGCACAAACATATGTCACATGTGTACACATACACACACCACTGAAACCACGGACATACATGTCACATACACATGTCACATGTGTACACATTCTCATGCCACCCAACCACACATCAAAAACATGTCACACAGACATGCCACATGTACAGAAATACACCATCCAAACCACAAATATACATGCCACAGACATGCCACAGGTTATACATAATCATGCCACCCAAACCACAAATATACACACCAAAAGACATGCCACATGAACAGAAACACACACTCAAGCCACAACAAACATACACTAACACAGACACATTGCACATGTGTGCACATACAGACACCAACCAAACCATACACCAAACATACACTGTCACAAAGACACATCACACATGCGCACACATAAGACACCACCTAAACCCCACAGACACACCAGACATGTGTGCATAAGTACACATGCCACCCAACCACAACCAAATATACACATAACACAGACACGCCACACACGTACATATACACAGCACACTACCCAAACAACAAATACATGTATCACAAACACACTACACATGTGTGCAGACAGCACCAAACCACAACCCAGAATACTACATGTCACACAGACATGCCACACATGTGTACACATATATAAACCACCCAACAACACATCAAGCATACAGTCACACAAACTAAACAAATGTAAGACACACCATCTGAAGCACATCTCATACTACATATCACATAAACATGCCACATGTGTGCAGACACACCACCAAATCACACACCAAGCATACACATGTAACAAGATATACCATACACACGTGCACACCACCCAAATCATATGCTAAATACACAAAACACAGGCACCACACATGTGCACATAAAGAACATCCTAATCACATATGTGCACACTCACCAAAAATCACTCATACCACAGTTACATACTCCACATTTAAACATAGACGACATGCATAAGAGCACATGCTTGCACACACCACATAAGTGAGTCACCATACTCAGAACCAGAGGCATCTACACCGCATAATACACGCACACAGAGACACACATAGCAGGTACACTACACACAGACACACATATCAGGTACACTATATACACGGAAACACATCGCAGGTTTACTACACACACAGAGACACACATAGCAGGTTCACTACATACATAGACACACATAGCAGGTACACTACACACAGACACACATAGCAGGTACACGACACACAGACACACATAGCAGGTACACTATATACACAGAAACACAAAGCAGGTTCACTACACACATAGCAGGTTCACTACACACACAAACACACATAGCAGGTACACTACACACAGACACACATAACAGGTTCACTACACACAGACACACATAGCAGGTACACTACACACAGACACACATAGCAGGTACACTACACACAGACACACATAGCAGGTACACTACACACACAGACACACATAACAGGTACACTACACAAAGACACACATAGCAGGTACACTACACACAGACACACATAGCAGGTACACTACACACAGACACACATAGCAGGTACACTACACACAGACACACATAGCAGGTTCACTACACACAGACACACACAGCAGGTTCACTACACACAGAGACACACAGCAGGTACACTACACACACAGACACACACAGCAGGTACACTACACACAGACACACATAGCAGGTACACTACACACACACATAGCAGGTTCACTACACACAGAGACACACAGCAGGTACACTACACATATAGACACACATAGCAGGTTCACTACACACAGACACACATAGCAGGTACACTACACAGACACACATAGCAGGTACACTACACACTCAGAGACACACATAGCAGGTACACTACACACAGACACACAAGCAGGTACTCTACAACCACAGACACACATAGCAGGTGCACTACAGACACACATAGCAGGCACACTACACACAGACACACATAGCAGGTACACTACACACAGACACACATAGCAGGTACACTACACACAGACACACATAACAGGTACACTACACCACAGACACACATAGCAGGTACACTACACACAGACACACATAGCAGGTTCACTACACACAGACACACATAGCAGGTACACTACACACAGACACACATAGCAGGTACACTACACACAGACACACATAGCAGGTACACTACACCGACAGACACACGTAGCAGGTGCACTACAGACACACATAGCAGGTACACTACACACAGACACACATAGCAGGTACACTACACACAGACACACAACAGGTACACTAACACAGACACACATAGCAGGTACACTACACACAGACACACATAGCAGGTACACTACACACAGACACACATAGCAGGTACACTACACACAGACACACATAAGCAGGTACACTACACACAGACACACACAGCAGGTACACTACACTCAGACACACATAGCAGGTACACTACACACAGACACACATAGCAGGTACACTACACACAGACACACACAGCAGGTACACTACACACAGACACACATAGCAGGTACACTACACACAGACACACACAGCAGGTACACTACACACAGACACACATAGCAGGTACACTACACACAGACACACATAGCAGGTACACTACACACAGACACACATAGCAGGTACACTACACACAGACACACATAGCAGGTACACTACACACAGACACACATAGCAGGTACAGTACACACACGACACACAACAGGTACACACACACAGACACACATAGCAGGTACACTACACACAGACACACATAGCAGGTTCACTACACACAGACACACATAGCAGGTACACTACAGACACACATAGCAGGTACACTACACACAGACACACATAGCAGGTACACTACACACAGACACACACAACAGGTACACTACACACAGACACACACAACAGGTACACTACACACAGACACACACAGCAGGTACACTACACACAGACACACACAGCAGATACACTACACACAGACACACATAGCAGGTTCACTACACACAGACACACATAGCAGGTACACTACACACAGACACACATAGCAGGGTACACTACACACAGACACACATAACAGGTACACTACACACAGACACACATAGCAGGTACACTACACACAGACACACATAGCAGGTTACTACACACAGACACACATAGCAGGTACACTACACACAGACACACATAGCAGGTACACTACACACAGACACACATAGCAGGTACACTACACACAGACACACATAGCAGGTACACTACACACAGACACACATAGTAGGTACACTACACACAGACACACATAGCAGGTACACTACACACAGACACATAGCAGGTACACTACACACAGACACACATAGCAGGTACACTACACACAGACACACATAACAGGTACACTACACACAGACACACATAGCAGGTACACTACACACAGACACACATAGCAGGTACACTACACACAGACACACATAGCAGGTACACTACACACAGACACACATAGCAGGTTCACTACACAGAGACACACATAGCAGGTACACTACACACAGACACACATAGCAGGTACACTACACACAGACACACATAGCAGGTACACTACACACAGACACACACAGCAGGTACACTACACACAGACACACATAGCAGGTACACTACACACAGACACACACAGCAGGTACACTCCACAGACACACATAGCAGGTACACTACACACAGACACACATAGCAGGTACACTACACAGACACACATAGCAGGTACACTACACACAGACACACATAGCAGGTACACTACACACAGACACACATAGCAGGTACACTACACACAGACACACATAGCAGGTACACTACACACACAGACACACATAGCAGGTACACTACACACAGACACACATAGCAGGTACACTACACACACAGACACACATAGCAGGTTCAACACACAGACACACATAGGTACACAGACACACACATAGCAGGTACACTAGACACAGACACACATAGCAGTACTACACACAGACACACATAGCAGGTACACTAACACAGAACACATAGCAGGTTCACTACACACAGACACACATAGCAGGTACACTACACAGACACACATAGTAGGTACACTACACAGACACACACAAGCAGGTACACTACACACAGACACATAGCAGGTACACTACAACACACATAGCAGGTACACTACACACAGACACACATAGCAGGTACACTACACACACAGACACACATAGCAGGTACACTACACACACAGACACACATAACAGGTACACTACACACAGACACACATAGCAGGTACACTAACACACAGACACACATAGCAGGTTCACTACACACAGACACACATAGCAGGATTACACTACACACAGACACACACATAGCAGGTACACTACACACAGACACACACAGCAGGTACACTACACACAGACACATAGCAGGTACACTACACACAGACATACATATCAGGTACACTACACACAGACACACATAGCAGGTACACTACACACAGACACACATAGCAGGTTCACTACACACAGACACACATAGCAGGTACACTACACACAGACACACATAACAGATACACTACACACAGACACACACAGCAGGTACACTACACAGACACACATAGCAGGTACACTACACACAGACACACATAGCAGGTTCACTACACACAGATACACATAGCAGGTACACTACACACAGAACACACACATAGCAGGTACACTACACACAGACACACACAGCAGGTACACTACACACAGACACACAGCAGGTACACTACACACAGACACACACAGCAGGTACACTCCACAGACACACATAACAGGTACACTACACACAGACACATAGCAGGTACACTACACACAGACACATAGCAGGTACACTACACACAGACACACATAGCAGGTACACTACACACACAGACACACATAGAGGCTCACTACACACATGTATATGTGCCCCACAGATCCCAAGGATGGATCATTCGAATGGGGGAGTCCAGCTAAAGCAGGGTGCTGGGCGCAGGAAGTAGGGGAACCCTTGCCTGGCCACTGTGCTCAGAGTGGTACAGGTGGGGCGCAGGAAGTGGGGTAACTTTTCTGGCCACTGTCCTCACCGTGGTACAGGTTTTGGCACAGGTGGGACTGGGGGAGGCAGATGGTGACCCCTCAGAGGTCAGTGCAGCCAGGGGGCCATTGTGGGGGTGCTGGAACCTTGGGTGGGGCCCCCTAGGCACTGGAAGAGGGGTGTGCGGTGAGGGCCCGGGGCTGGGCTGAGGGTGTGGGGTATTGGGGTGAGTGAGGAGTACTGGGGTGAGGGGTCGTGGGGTGAGGGGTGGGGTGCTGGGGTGAGGGGTACTTGGTTGTGGGATACTGAGGTGAGGGTGCTGCAGTGAGGGGTGTGGGGTGCTGGGTGAGGGCTTGGTTGTGGGATACTGGGTGAGGGGTGCTGCAGTGAGGGGTGCTGGGGTGTGGGGTGCTGGGTGCTGGGGTGTGGGGTACTCAGGTATGGGTACTGGTGTAGGGGTACTATGGTGTGAGGTGCTGGGGTGGGGTACTTGGTTAGGTGAGATACTGGGGTGAGGGGTGCTGCAGTGAGGGGTGCTGGGGTGTGGGTGCTGGAGTGCTGGGGTGTGGGGTACTCAGGTATGGGGTACTGGGTGTGAACTATGGTGTGGGGTACTGGGGTGTGGGGGTACTCCAGGTATGGGGTACTGGGTGTGGGTACTTGGTTATTTGGTTGTGGGGTGCGCGCGGTGAGGGGTGCTGGGGTGTGGGATACCGGGTTGTGGGACGCTGGTTTGTGGGGTACTGGGGTGTGGGCGCTGGAGTGTGGCGCTGGGGTGTGGGGTGCTGGGGTGTGGGGCTGGAGTGTGGGGCGCTGGGGTGTGGGGTGCTGGTGTGTGGGGCGCTGGAGTGTGGGGCGCTGGAGTGTGGGGCGCTGGGGTGTGGGGTGCTGGGGTGTGGGTGCTGAGTGAAGGCTGTACAGGTGCTGTGTCTCAACCCTGGGTCGGACAGTGCCTTGGCTCTGCTGGGGTGTGTCAGGCACCGGGATGCAGAAACAGAAGGTCGGGGCTCCCCTCCAGAGCCTCTCTCCAAGCACGGCCCCATTAGCCACTTCGGTGTTGTTATTTGCGCCCAAGGGGGACTCATTAGCAGTTAGCACCTCCTGCATCACCATGGCAACTGCTGCAGTGCGAGGAGCCGGTCCCAGCTCGCCCCCCCACAGGTGACCGGGTGGGTGCCAGAATTCCTCTGCACCACACCCCTCTCCCCCGGGGCTTCCCCAGCCTCTGGGGACAGCAACTGCTGCACAAAGGCCAGAGTCATGCTGGGGCTCAAGAGGGGCCTTGATGGGGCACAGAGCAAACACCCAACCTCCTGCTGTCACGCACCAGACCTGAGCCCACACCACGCAGGAGCTTCTCCTGGGAGCCGGTCAGCGTCCTGCTGGTCCGCCTCACGCACTCCACAGGTCTGTCCCAGGGCCTGTCCCCGGCCAGAGCATGAGGACCCCAGAAAGCGGGCTTGGTGAGGAAGCACGTCCAGCTCACCCACTCTCCGTGTGCTGCCACACGGCAACACAGGCAGACATGTGCACACACGACTACACATGTATGCACTGCCACATACAGACACACGCAGACACCACACAATGCAGATATGGGTGCATGCACACGTGTGCACATATATGTGCCACGAACAAGTGTATTCACCACTCAGTGCTCACACATTCATGCTTGTGATGCTACACCTGCAGACACACACATGTGTAGATACATGCACACAGCACACATGTAGATGCATGCACACAGCACTATGTGTAGATACATGCACACAGCACGCATGTAGATACATGCACACAGCATGCGTGTAGATACATGCACACAGCACACATGTAGATACATGCACACAGCACAAGTGTAGATACATGCACACAGCATGCATGTAGATACATGCACAGCATGCATGTAGATGCATGCACACAGCACACATGTAGATACATGCACACACCACGATGTAGATACATGCACACAGCACACATGTTGATACATGCACACAGCACACGTGTGATACATGCACACACCATACGTGTAGATACATGCACACAGCACACGGCATATACATGCACACAGCATATGTGTAGATACATGCACACAGCATACATGTAGATACATGCACACAGCATACATGTAGATACATGCACACAGCATACGTGTAGATACATGCACACAGCACACGTGTGATACATGCACACAGCACATGTGTAGATACATGCACATAGCACACATGTGGATACATGCACACAGCACATCTGTAGATACATGCACACAGCACACCTGTAGATACGTGCACACAGCACAGTGTAGATACATGCGCATAGCACATGTGTAGATACATGCACACAGCACACGTGTAGATACATGCACATAGCACACATGTAGATACATGCACATGCACACATGTAGATACATTCACACAGCACATGTGTAGATACATGCACACAGCACACGTGTAGATACATGCACACAGATGTATGCAAGGCACACAATAGATACATGAATGCACCACACAGATGAGTACGAACACACAGACACACACAGCACAATGGCAGACACACATACACACACATTGCACATATACATATAGCAAAAGGTACATGTACACATAACACAAGTAGACACGCACACACTGCATGTATACACATGTACACACAGTACACACGGCATACACAACAGATGGCACATGACACATACTTCACACATGTACACATGGCACACACCTCTACACTGTATGATTCACATGATACACAGCACACATACACATGATACATGCCTGTAGGGCACACATATACACACTGCACAACACAGGGCACACACACTGCACATACATGGCACTCACAACACACACAACACACAGCACTCATAACCACACGGCACACACACAGCACACACATACACAGGACACACACAGCACACACATATACAGGGCACACATGGCACACAGACCCACACCTCACACACAGCACATAGACCCACACCTCGCACAAAGCACACTCTTACACAGGGCGGGCACACACGGCACACACAGCATACAGACACACACAGCACACATTCCCACACGGCACACACATGTACATGAACACACATATGTAGATGAACACACACATGAACACACATGCACATGAACACATATGAACACATGCACATTAACACATATGAACACACATACAGATAACACACATGCACATGAACACACTCATGCACATGAACACGCTGCATGAAAACACATGAACACACACATACGTCTGCCCTCTGCAGGACGGGCCTCTTGCTGTCCTCCAGGACCAGTAACCATGAGCTGCCCATTGGGCAGTGCCTCCCGCAGTCCTCGGCCCAGCTGAGCTAACCTGTCCACACAGTGGAGTGCAAGCGGGGTCACCCAGGGTGGAGGGGGCTCGGGGAGCTATGAAACAGCTGCACGTCACGAGGAGGCTAAGAGCGCCTGTGCCCACTAGGGTCTGGGCACACACGCATGAGGAGGCTAAGAGCGCCTGTGCCCACTAGGTCTGGGCACACACACGTACGAGGAGGCTAAGAGCGCCTGTGCCCACTAGGGTCTGGACACACATGTATGAGGAGGCTAAGAGCGCCTGTGCCCACTAGGGTCCGGGCACACACATGTAGGAGGCTAAGAGTGCCTGTGCCCACTAGGTCTGGGCACACACACGCATCGAGGAGGCTAAGAGCACCTGTGCCCTAGGGTCTGGGCACACGCTCCGAGGAGGCTAACGCCTGTGCCCACTAGGGTCTGGGCACACACATGTACGAGGAGGCTAAGAGCGCCTGTGCCCACTAGGGTCTGGGCACACACATGTAGGAGGAGGCTAAGAGCGCCTGTGCCACTAGGGTCTGGGGCACACACGTCGAGGAGGCTAAGAGCACCTGTGCCCACTAGGGTCTGGACACACACGTACGAGGAGGCTAAGAGCGCCTGTGCCCACTAGGTCTGGACACACATGTGAGGAGGCTAAGAGCCGCCTGTGCCCACTAGGGTCTGGGCACACACATGTAGGAGGAGGCTAAGAGCACCTGTGCCC